>VZTN01019498.1:105718-123669 GCA_013400515.1 Erpornis zantholeuca | reverse complement strand
CAACCCAGGCCATTCTATGAATCTAAACAGACAAGAATAATCTGAATAATGAGCTGTAAAACACTGAATATTAAGATCTTAAAGCAATGCCATTAGAACTCTAATTTTGCCCTTTAAAGCCATGAGAGAGAAAACATTTCATTTGTTTGATTGTGCCCTTTAACAGCTGTACCCAAGAGACACCCAGAACAGCAGAAAGCTGCATTGGCAAAGTTAACTGATATGCAATCAGGTGCAGGATTCAGCTTCAATTCATTAAGTTCCATTCTGCTTTCCCCTACAACCATCCCCAAGAGAAGGAACAACATAATTGCGTAAATTTGTTGGAAGTATTGCAGGAGAGAGAGTTCCCCATTTTAGCAGCAAGGCTTCTGTAAGGATTGAAAACCAAAAAGTCATTAAGGTAAATTTATGTGTATTCTCCAAACTGGAAACCAGACCAAAAATTCCATCTATTATTATCTGTAAAACTTGAAAGTATTATAAGAAATTAATACAAGAAGTTACAAGCAAGAGAAGCAGTGTTTTAAATTATTCATAACTTTATTATTTTCAACATCAGTTACTGTTACTGAGGCAATACTTCAAATACAGGTATAGTATCAGTATCATACAAAAGTTACACCACCAGACACAGAAATTGTTTGTGATATATGTGTGGTGCCCGATTTTTTTCACAGGAAATAAACACTATGATGGCTTTCTCCATAAAATTAATCAATTACCAAGATGAAGCAAATTCAGCATTGTGGTACCTACACATAATCCTAAGGATATTAACCAACATGGTACATGCATGTGAGAAGTAGCTAGGTAGCTGTCTGGAACCCTTCCAGAGAGCAGTGCAGACAGCCCTGCCACTCCCTTTTATTGCAAGAACCAGGGCAGCTTCAAAGGCTGAAAACAGGCCAGACAAACCCTGTGTCACACAGGAGTATCTCAGCACTGTACTCCCTAGTGCATCAAGAAACACAGCAGAGGTTTCATTTATTTTACTTTCTACAGAGCCAACCTGTATCTAGCAGATTTCATGCCTTGGAAAAGTATTTGTACTGGCTGGGAAATGCAAGCAACCACTGGAAGCACTACAACTCTGTCCATGCAATCTTGTATCTCAAATAACAAACAGCTGTAATACCACTCTGAAATCTTACAATCCAACTTAAAATAATTCAGAATTGATTACTGTATTTTTACAAGACAGTAATCAGGAGCTCTAGTGCACTAAAAGCAGAGTAAATCTATTGTCAAAACAGAAAAACATGTTTACATAATAAAAGGTCTGACCTTTCAAACAATTAAGGGTATTACTAAATCATCCTGGTGTAAGGAGCTCAATTTCAGACAATAGTATGAGTCATGAGTAAACTTGGTGTTTGCAAAACTTGCCTAAAGTAGGGTTGGAAGAACTCAATTGCTTAACTCTTTCCATGAGATATAAAAATGTCTCTTGTCTGAGAAACCAACAGAACTTAGAAACTAAGTAGGGAGGTACATAAAATAAATATATTAAAAAATACACTAAAAATTAAAACTAAGAAAGACAAGGAGCAAGTTACCTGTTCAGTACTTACGCAGCTTCAACCTACTCAAATACTTCTTAGTCATGAATGACCAGAAATACCAGAAGTTCTTAATGTTCTTTTTCAAGGCATTCATACACCAATTTATTAATCTGAAAACAACTCCTTAAAACAACAGCTTATTTTTCTCATTTTATCATAGAGGCAAGTTATATCAATTTGATCAATACTGACTGCAACCCTGGTTCTTTCTTGCTCCAGAAACAAACTTCTACTGCCAGAATATGCTAAGTTTTGATTCCTCCCCACTTTCAAATCCAGTTACAGCTGTGATGAGTGAGTAGATCTGGTCAGTGGGACAACTCTGACAACTACAATAAAAACCGAAATTAAAGTTTAAAACTGGAAGCAACCAAGAGGTCATAGCGTTCAGTATCTTGTCATCATAAGCAAGCATATTAAAAAAAGGATCAGAAAGGACAAAAAAAAGTCTGGTATCAACTAAACATCAACACAACTCTATCTGTTCCCCAAATTGAAATCTTTGGTCTAAACAACAAATCCATGGGGAAAAAATACTGTGCTGTGTGATAGATTTAAACAAATAAATAAATAGGCAAAATCAAGGGCATAGGTAAAAGAGTCGAGATACTCCCAGGAGCAGATCACACCACACTACAAAGTTAGAAAACTCCTTTGGGATTATGAGCCAGATCCAGGAGAACCCTCAATATGTGGTACCTAAGAAATTACTGCCTAATTCCCATGACATCTGCAGGAGATGCAACTTTTCTGCAGTACAGCCATTTGTCTCAAAACATTACACTTCCTCATACTAAAGCAGCATAACTTGCTCACTTGGCAGACCCCAGTTCACATGTGGATTTCAATTACATTTTGTTCACATCAGGGAGAAGACCAGCATCTGGTTTATACATGATCTTATCCCTCTTGAAGACAGCTCAGTCATTCCAGAAGTAACAGAAGTCACCTCACCACAACTCCTTGCCACAAAGGTACTGTGCCATTCCTGGCTGAGCAGACCTCTGTAAAAGCCTACAGAGATTCACAACAGAAACGTTGATTTTACTATGAATTTAAAAAACAGAAACGTGTGTGAAATCACTGGAAAAAGGACAGAAAAAGGGTTAAAAGAACGACCTGTACTGATAACAAGTAATCCTGTTAGAGCAGTGTCCTGGAAAAAGTAAAATTGAGGAATGGGTTGTTTACAACAAGACCAGAAGGCCTGCCCTCTGTATGATCACACCACAGTGACTCATCAGCAGAAGATCCTGCCTTCCTAACACCAGGAGGATAGAACACTGGAGCATGTCAAATGTGGCATTCCTTTTACTGTATGACCAACAGCAAAACAGACATATATTTGAAAAAAAGAAAAAACAAAAAAACCCCCCAAACCAACCAGACAGCAGACATGAACTTCATTTCAGATTTACAGAGACTGCAGGCTCGTTCTTGCATTAAAGGACCATCTATTTATAAAGCTGAATATTATGAAAGATCTGTTCAAAAAATAGTGTATCATCACCAACAAAAACAACCTCAGAGACATGATGAGGATCTGACATCCAGCATCTCTTGCACTGCACAAAGGGGATCCTGCCCAGACACAATACAGCTTGGTGTTTGGATGTCAGTATTCTGATATTACTACACAGTGAGTGAATTAAGTGTATGAGAGAATGAGTGGAAACAGGTAAAAAATCAGCATCATTTTCCTCTTCCATGAGATCCTGCACTGAATTCATTACAATAAATCTTTTACAAGTCATCTTCCAAATCTTTAAAAAACGACCTGCATGCAAGAAACTGCTCAAAAACCACAGTGTACTTCCACTGATACTTTTGCAAAAGTACTCTTTGTAAAGCTTCAATAAGAGAAGGGAGAGAATATACAGTTAAAAAAACTAACCAAAAAATCATCATTAAACTGTGAATTATTTTCAAATTTTAAACACAAAATTGAATTATCAGTATAAATTAAGCCAGCAAAATTAATTTTCCTGCTCTTTCAATTGTACCTTTAATTCACTGTTGCAAAGACCTGAACGAAGCAGACCAATATTGTCTTATTTCGAGAAAATAACTATTGCTTTGCTAGAATTTCTGTTTTGAAGACCATTGACATTATTTGCTCAAGGACAAGATGTACCCTCTCCAAAAAACAGCTATAGGCCCAAGGAAAACACTAATTCACAGAAACTTATTAAACCATGGAGAACCACGACTCTGTTTCGGGTAAAGGTTAGACAGATTTTTTGTTACTGATAGAAAATTTGTTTCAATTCTTACTTTCTACTTAGATACAAGGATTCTTTACTGTGCTGTAGAAACAACACTCTACTGAGAATGCAAGATTTCTTTTTTTGCAGAGCACAGATAACCAAGGGAGTAAGGAGTTTTCAGTGTAGACCAAAAGCTATTTCATTTCACTAGATACACTCACTAATTATTTATTTACTTATGGAAGAAGAGTTTCAAGCTACTCACTCTCATACAATGCTAACAAGTAATGTGTAAGTATTTTATATTTGTTATATTAACACATAAACACATTAAGCCACCATAAAAACAAATAGAAATCTTACCTTTTTCTGGTACCAAACTATAGCATCAGTTACTTTGGACGCCATTTATTCCACTGAATTCACAGAGTCATTTTAGGCTGTTAACAGAAAGAGACAGAACTTTACTTCCACTTCCCTATGAAGGCCAAATAGGGAATGTAGAAACACTCCCTTTACCTGCAAATCACTCAACAGCTGTATTTACTTTACACATTACCTCATTTCTATTTTAGTAAAAGTTTGGGCTTTCTCCTCTAGGCAAACAAAAAACTACAAATCTGCTGCTACAGGACATCAAAAGGCTCAGTTTTGTCCTTCCTTCCCAGTAAAATGCAGGCTGCACAGAGATGATCTGTCATTGTCTCACAGGAACCTCGCAAGTGTTATATTACATGCAGCTTTTTTTTTCTGATAAATTAAGCAACCTATAGTTATTAGCCCAAGCCACAGTATCCGAAGTCCAGGAGTAATTGTTATAAAATGTAAGAAGAATTCATACAGACTATTAGATATACTTGAAGAAGAAAACAGTATCAGTACCAGGACTTCACTGATCATAAAATTAATACCCTCATGAAAACAGCAGACCAAAATTAAGTCATAAAGAGAAAACCTAGGAAGAATGGTATGGTTGTTTTAATGGTAACAAATAGAAATGGCATTAATTAATTTTTGATGCCACTGTAATTAGTTTTCGGTATGGAAAAAAAAAAAAAACCTCAAAAGCCAAACTTTCAGCCTACATAAAACATTTGTATCTTGAAACTAATTTTTACGGTCTTCTTTTGTGTTATCAGTCAGCTAGAATTCATTCAGGAAAAAAACCAACCAAACAAACATAAAAAGCCTCCAGGTATACCTGTATCTCTCTTGTACTGTGAAGCTCAGCACCCCAGTGTGGCCTCACTGATGACAAGGACATGTTCAAGGATGTCATAAGGATGGCAGTGGCTTACTCCTCAAACATCAAACTATGCATCAAGCATTTTCCAAGATCCATCTCACATAAAAATATTACACTTATTATAAGACTGTCAGTATCAACAATAGTATTACACCTTATATTTCTTCATTAGAAGAAAGCAAGAATTATTAACCTGTAGGTAGTTTTTATAGTGAAAAATTATTTGGGATCTACCTCTTGATTTAAGGACATTTGTTCACAGCTTTTGTACAGAGAAGAAAAGCAAAGAAAAAAGCAACATTCAACAAATGGGATGGAAACCAAAACTCTACAATAGATTAAAATGAGTGTCTTTATCCAAGACCTAAGCAATAGAGCAACTCATGACTTTATTAAACATTACTCATCACCAAAAATTTCAGGTTTGGGCTTTTTTAAAGCTGGTATTAACCACAGGAAGTTCAACCAGGGAAAGTGCCAGATATTGCACCCAGGACGGGGCAACCCTGGTTGTGCATAAAGAGTGGGGAACAAGAGGCTGGAGAGAACCTGCAGAAATGGACCTGGGGTCCTGGTCAATGGAAAGTTGAACATGAGTCAGCAGTGCCCTGGCAGCCAGGAGGGCCAGCCCTGTCCTGGGGGGCTTCAGGCACAGCATCTCCAGCTGGGCAAGGGAGGGGATTGTCCCCTCTGCTCTGCACTGGGGCGGCCTCACCTCAAGTTCTGTGGACAGCTTTGGGCACCACAATATAAAAGATATTAAGCTGTTAGAGAGCATCCAATGGAGGGCAACAAAGATGGGGTTGTCCTGTGCAGGGCCAGGAGACGTACTTGATGACCCTTATGGGTCCCTTCCAACTCAGTATGATTCTATTTATTTTAAAAATGACCCTCCAAAAGACTCAGTTCTGCACTGACATTTGTTTATTCATTCTTTGACTTGTGCATGGACATACTCCTATTTTATACAGTGCATTACTTAAAAGACATAAAGAATACTGTCTTTAGTTTGGACATGCACCATATACACTATAGCACAAACCTTCGACAAATGGACTGGTATTATACCAGCACCTGAGAATTTCTAACAAACAATGCCATACATGTTCTCATTTCCCAAATGAACCTATTTTTAAGATTTCTAACAGGCGAACTCCAGTATCTTTTATACAACTTCAGATAAAACTACAATCCAAGAGAAATAAACGTCTCAGAGAGTTTAGACAGTCATTGCAAATTCCAGAAATATCAGAACACTGACAAGTGGTGCAATTGAGCAAGCAAACACCTCAATTTTTCCACTGATGAAAATACCATGTAAGTCACATCAAGTCAGTTAAAGCTGGCAGCCATGACTGTGTCAACATCTGTAATTGTTTCTGACCTATTTGCTTCTGATAATAGAGACTGTTTTTCTAAGAGGAACTATCAATTATTAAGAATAATAAATAGAAAAATACTAATGTCACATGAAGCAAGGAGTCCAACAAACACTTCAGTATGACCTGACACATCACATAGGCTGGTCATCCTTCATTCTCACCCATATAAAGCTTACAACAGGACTTACTTTCTTGAAAACCTCTTCCGTTAAACTTAACTTTAAAAACCCTTTGCTACATTGGACTCAAAGTGAAATAAACCCCTTCCCCACATACACATGGCCTCCACACACACCACCTACATCACACAGTCTCAGTGAAAGCAGTTCACTGCTCACAGAGGTGCCAGTGCAGGAAAGGTTCACACAGATACTGATCACACTTGGGGTGCAGTGCAGGAAAGGGCCACACAGACACTGATCACACTTACACTCTCACCTTCTCTGTCTTTATGACCTCATCTTGGAGAACCTTTAACTCCTTCTCATTTCTCTTAAATAACACTCCTCTCACATACAATACACTCTACTTCCTACCACCATAATCACAGGATGAGAAAAAGGTTGGAATAACTCATTATCAGCACTAAAAAACTGCTGAACCTGGACAGAAACCTTTCCCTCGACTGCTACATTAACTTGATGTCTTTCTCCAAGGTCAATGATTTTTCAGGAAACAAAATATTAACTCATCAATCCCAGACTTCAAACTGTGTCAAATATGGCTAAAATTGGATCAGCCATTTTAAAGGCAGTAACATTTGTTTGCAGTAGCTTTTCAATTCACTCAAAAATCCTTTGCCTCAAGAAAGGATTACCTCACAAAACTATAAATCAAATATAAAGAAGTAGCTTTATCTGATTTCCATCAACAAACCTGTTATTTAGATTATCCATGGTTTTCATATTTTTAAGAAACTCTCTACATTAAATCCTCCATAGAATCTATTTTGGTGGCATTTAAAGCATATTTGCATACACATTTGCATAAACAAATGCAAAGATGATGCTTACAAAAGTAAATATGACAAAATCATGGGATGGATGTCTCAAAACAGAGTTTGGTGTGCTAAGTAAAAATATCTCTACTAGGAAACATCACATGTTTTTTCACGAGCTATACAACCATTTCTGAGACAGCACGGTAATGAAAGGTGAAAAGGTTTATTTAATTATTTCTGTACACTCTTTCTGTTTGCAGGGGCTGGGATTTGTCTGTGGTTTGGTTTTTAGTTTTTCTTTCAGTTTTGGGGTTTAATGAGGTGAGATGAGACATTATGAGTTTAACAGACTCAGCCTGAAGCCAGCTTATCTGGGTGAGGGATGGATAGAAACAATTAAAGGCACTTCACCTGCAGCCCTGGCTCTATCTGCCCACAGCTCACTGAACACCTTAGGCTGGAGACTAACTATTTTAGCAATTTCAGAACTCTGCATATTCATTACAAGTTACTCTGTCATTCATTGCTCCAACTGATAATAATCCTGAAGTCAGCCTGTACAAGCCAGGCTCTAAAGAACATCAGTATCAACTGGGTAAAAGCAAACAAGTGAAAACAGCTCACAGACAAACACAAGCACCAAGGAGCAGTGCCTGTTCTGCCTGGTTCTCCCCTCATCCCCCTGGACCCTTCTGTTCCATGTTCTGTGTCAAATACCTGCATCTAGGACAGGCACCAGCTTTAGCACTTTGCAGTACAATGTCCTGTGCAGAGTAACTACAGCAAGATTAACTTAATCTTAACTAGTTGAAGACTTAAGAGTGACACAAGAAATACTCCCAACTTCAAAGATTAGACAGAGCATCCAAATATAAAAGTTTGATCACAGCATCTCTGTAACATTCAATGGAGCTTTTGATACATTTCCATCAAACAGTCAATGCTATGAATAACAACCAATACTTTTAAATCAAAATTCATTACTTCCGTAAAGATAAATAGAGAGAACTGCCTAGTTTTGGCAATCCCTATTCAGAAGGATATTAGCTATTTCCCAGTCCAGGGCATAATTGTTTTACACAATACACCTTGCAATCATAACAGCTTGTCAAAAGCCAAAGAAATCTCTATTTAGATGTCTTCAGGTAGCTAAGTACTCATTCAAGACCCACAGTATTGCAGTACTTCAGTACTTATTGAGTAATACAGGATTTAAATAAATTCAAAGTATATTTAGAAATTTTACTCATATCCACAGGGCTTTGGCAAACCTACTCAGACATAATTGTACATATTTCTAAATTACAGTCTAAAGCAATCTGAATTCTGACAGAAGTTCAGAATAAAATTGTGCTCCTCCACAGTGACAAAGAAAAAAATGACAATTTTTTGAGGAATATACAATTCTAAGCAGTGGCAACTAGAAAAAGGACATAATTTTAAGTATGACACAAGCAAGGATGCACAGGCAGAGTGGTTTTCCTTGCCTATAAACACTGTGAATCACTAAATACTTCATATAGCAATCCCAACCTGAATGGTCAGGATACCATCCAGCTGTTGAGTCAAGACTTGAGTGTCCTTCTCAACTCATTATGACCATAGATTGATGAAGCAATGAAGTTGAATGCTCACTATACATCATCAGAAGTAAAATTGCAAAACTCGGGACACATTTGTCTCAAATGTTTTTTAAAAAGTCATTGATTTTCAGTACCTCCAGGAAACTGAAGGGAGTTTTGAAAAGGTTATTATATAAAGCCATGAGAAAACTACAACCTGTTTCAACTGCTTTCCAAGATAGAACCGTTTTACCATTATGTTAGATTCTCCATATTGCAGTTTCACAATCACAGGCATAATTTCACTAAGATTCCCAGGCATGTAGAGTAAGAAAAGACAAGGAATCAGAACAGTAAAGCCTATGGCCTAAACTACTAATTTTATAGCAATATTTGTATCACACAAACTCTCTTAAAACATTACACTTGTTCATGGAGAGCTAGAAAATAGCTTCAATGAAGGAAAAAACCCCTCAGTTTCCAGGTTCAACATCAAAATACAAGTTAACATTATCATCAAATTGCTGACATTATGTGATACTTTAAGTTAATTTTAAATGAGCCCAATAAACAGCTTAGTCACATTAGGCATCCGGGGTTGACTGAAAAGCTGCTTCTGCCATGACATAACAAACCAAGGCAGGTATCCCTTTAATGCAGATACAGCACTAAACTTATCAGCAGTCATCCTTCCTCCACTCAAATCCAGGGGAGTTCTGCCACTGCCACAAAGAACAGGAGAAAGCCTTAAAGCAGTGCTCCAAAAGAATCATTACTCTCCATGTGCATTACAAGTAAACCATTAAACCTACATCTCCCTTTTGAAAGGGAACACCAAATACTATGCAATGCACTCACTGTTCCTTTTAAGTACTTTATCTATGCATCACTGTTCTCAAAACAGCATTTCAGAATTGCAAATTGTATACAAGCAAATGAGAAACTTGTCACTCCCAGGTTCACACCTTTCAGTGAAGTTTTATCATGTTTTCCAGCAAGCCTTAAGAAAACCTGCAGCAGCCAAAACAGAAGGAAAAAAGTAAAGTCAAATTAAGAAAACCCCAGACACTCCTAACCTAAGGACCATATCCAGCAACCAGCATGAAAAGTACTCTTCCTGCCATGCCTGCTGAGCCCCCCAAGTTGCCTTGCAATCCAAGGTCAATAGTTTGTAAATAAAAAGGAATTAATACACTTGCTTTCCCCAAGGAAGACCAACAAGCCTACTAAAACTGGATACCAGCATTCCTAAGACGCTGCTCATGAGAGCTAATTTTCAAACTTTGCCCTTCATTCCATCTCAAAAAAACCCCAAAACCCCCCAAAAAACTGGAAACCAAAAATACAATCAACCCAAACAAACGATTAAAAAAAAATTAGTATCCCTAGATGCCTATTTGGGGAGGTTTTTGTTTGTTTCAGGCCAACAGCACCAACAATAAAATATGAATCAGATGCTATGCTGGCTGCTGTGTATCAAAACCTGTTCTTTATGAACAGAGATGTAACAAACATGTCATATACAACACACACAGACATCTGGCAGCGTGTCCATGCCTGCCTGCGCCTCCAGTAAGATGTCAGATGCTGAAGAGCTGATACTTTCCCAGGCCTCAGTATTCTGCCCACAAACCACTGCATATGATCCTATTTCTGCTGCTGCATATTTCCTTATAAGCTCATGCCCTTTATCACTCACCAGCCAAAGCAGGAAGATCTCACAGTCACAGCACAGAGCATGTAGTGAGAACCAGTTTTCAAAATCTGATTGGAAGTAGACTCAACTTAGCCATCTTCACTTCCACATCTTCACCAATATCTGAAGCAAAGAAGTTCCACAGAAAATAACTCTCACCCAAGGAATACTTGTTTTGCCAGTGAGTTACTCAACTGTCTGAAACAGCAACAAAATGTTGACTATCAGGATTTCTGAGATTTATTTCAGGTTCTGGTAAAAGAACATAGTGTGCAGTTGTTGCAACTGCTGCAGCCATTTCTGGAATCTCTGCCCTCAGCCTTAAGGTCTGTGCAAGTTTCCTAATTTTGTTACATAACTGGTTCATGGCTCCATTTGAAGTAACATGACACAATCTCATAGATGCCTTACTCATAAAAATAGGGGGGAAGGACTCTGAACTGAGAAGTTTAAGGTTCTGCACTCCCATAATTTAATTTTGAGCCTGCTGCGATATTTATTAATTAGCAAAAAGCTTCTAATATTTAAACATATTCTACTGTTCAATAAAGTAGAAAAAATTCAAGCCCTTAAAGGGAACTCTACTCAAGTTAATTTTGCTTCTTATCTTCTATAAGAGATGTCAGTATCAAAATTCTCACCAAAAACAGTTATTGCTGTCAGCACACTGGATCTACAAGCCATTTTTGAAAATGCTGTATCTTTTTAAAAAAATTATATAAAGCACAGCACATGGCCAATCTCAAGTTCTGTTCTAATTCCTGGTTTTTGCACTGAATACTACATGTACACACATACATATCCCGTTGAACATTTGCAATCTTACACTGAAAAATCTCTGAAACATTACATGTACACATCTGCTCTTACAACTGTAATAACTTTATTAAGGCATAGAATTTCTATAAACACCACATATTTAATTTATATATTTAGCTGCCTTGAGAAATACTTGGAAAAAAAATCCAAACAAATATAGTCACCACCTTGAAATAAAATACCATGCTCCTTTCTTTTTTCTTGAGATTCTTAACGTAATAATAAATCTTGCTCACTGGAAATACTGACTTGTGTTTAGGAAGACATGTTTATCTGTCACCAGGCACTGCACAGCAGAGTTGTGGCCTCTTGATGACTACAGTCAGGAAGCTGAAAACCACTCCTAAATCACCAAGTTTGCATCATGTTCTACAAATAGTTATCCAGCAAGTTTTAGAAGCAGCTGAGGCATGAAGTGGCTGAGCTGTCAGAAAAAGCTGCTGTCTCTTAATACAGCCACTGTTCTGTAGGAATACAGTTGAAAATGCTGAGCTTCTATTCTTCTAAAAAAAAAAAAAGTCTGGAGCGGTCCAAGCAAGGAATTGCAGAGTAAAGCCTTACATGTGTACCTGGCAAGGTCCTCGAAACAATCATTAAAAATGGAACACCATTATACCCAAAAGACTATCTGATAGGGTCTAATCAGCAGTTTCTGCACAAGAAGATCATGTCTCAGTCTATCAGTATTTCTGGACATGTCAAGCTAACTGATAAACAAGAGCAAGTGATAAAATACATGTGGACTTTCAAAGAACCTTTGGAAAGATGTCAAAGATTTCCAAGCAGCCTGTTGTCTGTGAAAAGCAAACCTTGCCACAGATCAAAACCAGCCAAAACACTGAATAAAATTTGGAATCAACATTCCAAATGTAACCAGTTATAACGAAGATTAACAGCAGCATCCAGACTGCAGAGAGCAGCCTATTGATCTAATACCACTGCCCAGAAGCTCCTTTGATCACACACCACAGGCCTGTATTCAGCTTTTCCATTCTTCTATAGCTCTTCCATTCAGTACCAATCCAAGGCAAAGTGCACACAAATCCCCATTCTCCTTCACACAGAAGCCCCCTAATCCTGAAACCAAACAGACTAAATTTTCCTAGTCTGGTATTTTTATGTTCCACTAGTTTTCACATACCTTAGCACCCTGTAGAGACAGAGACAGACATTCAGGGCCTCATCCAGCATACAGTCCTGGGGACTACCTTTTTAAAAGGTGAGAGCATCCAGAGATGACGAATTCCAGGTAAGTATGCCAACCATCCGACTTTGACTAAAAACATGAACACAGAAACTTACCATGTCATTGCTAATTAGGTCCTGATAGAATAGCTGTAGGGGTAAGGGTATTTTTTTGTAAGGGTAGCTTACAAATAAATAGAGATGCCCCACATTCCTGCTGGTTCCCAGAGCTCTAAACAGGGAACTTCAAGCAGAAGCAATCACCCCCTAAAGACACATCTACACAACTGATGGCGAAGGTCAGGATGGCCCAGTAAGGCTCCACAAGGGTTTTAACCACTCTAAACCAGTATCACCAGAGTACACCATCCTTAGTCACCAGCCTCCAGCCCTGAAGTCGATGGCACAGGAGACAGCTCCCAGGAACTGACTGCTGAGCAACTCTCACATGATTTACCTCCACAGAGCTTCGGACCATGCAATACGGTGAGCACTAATGGCACCGAGGCAGCTCTGACCGCAGCCAGCTTGAACACTCTGAACTCTCCCTGTAAGCCTTCTCAAGCACCATTAACACAGTTAATCTGGACTAATTAGGGCTATTTCCCCTCTCCTCCTCCTATTTGGACAGTAGACTAGAGGTTTTATGAAGTACTGCCTAAATTAAGTTCTGAGATGGCGTGAACTGAGCTCTGTCCTATTACTCCAAATTTTAAGCTTCTGTAAAAAGGTCCAGCAGTGCTCACTGTATTTATCTTTTATACTTCAAAGAAGAAAAGAACACCTGAAGTAGTAACACTTCTAAATGACAATCTTAAACTAGCAATGCTTAAGAATATGTATGAACTTTAACAATGAATAGGCAAAATAAACATAATTCAATATCAACCATGTCAATGTTATCTGTAAGGGAAGGCAGAGGGAGCGAACTATGAGCACCACTCAGAGACTTAAGAACCAGTATCTCAAATCCAGAAAGAAACTCTGGCAGCTCAGGGATCTCTTCCATCCAATATAATACAGTTGGAAGACCAAGGAGACCTGACTAAAAGGAGAATTACTAGGGAAACACTGCACTACAGCTCTGCTGATCAGCTGTGCAACCTGACTTGAAACACAGCTGTTTTACTGGGAGAAGAATATTAAAATACTGGGGGAGGTGTTCTGAAGAAAGGCTATGAATTACCAACCACTTGAAAGACTCTCCTATTGAAAAAGGCAACCACGAACAGAAAAATAAGGCATTATAACAAATTAAATGAGACTTTAAGAGATAAACAGAAAATATACTCAAGAAAACAACAGCTTCCCAGTCATACAGGCAACTTCATTCATTAACTGAGCTGAGAAGACAGCAAAGCCAAATTTTTAACAGAGAAATATTATATTACAACACATAAGTAGACTGTTAAACTCACAGCCACAGGAAGTCACTGAAGCCAAGATTTTACTCCCATTTGAAAAGAAAGCAGCTATTTAAACACACAATAACAATAATAAGGGGAAAAAAAAATAAACACACAGCTGAGGGAATCTCAACGCTTCATAACCCTAGATTCAAGAAAACACCCAGAGAGATCACTGGGCTGTATTTGGCCATCTAAACACTCCCCTGAACCTGACCCCACAACGACCAGAAGCCAATACTAAGGAGAGTATGAGCCACACACAGAACAAACTGTCCCTCAGACAGATCAACACGAAGAGTGTTTAGCTGCCAAGCCAGCATCTGCCAACCACCTAAACCCCAAAAGCATCTGGCGCTGGCCAACTTCCAAAATGCAAGGCTTGCACGATTTCACGTCTGATGCGATATTGCTTCAATTTCTTCTCCCACTTTGCAGTTGTGTTTTATTTTTTAAGAACAGAACCACAAATTATTTGCAAATAGGAGTCCAATGCTTGGACTCATTCCAGAAAGCTATCTAAGCTCTCTGGAGTACATCTACCAAGACAACCTCAAATGAGCAAGGAATTAAATACTGAACATTATGTGTATTCCCAGCAGAAACAAATTTGGAAAAAATCCCCTTTACATGCATAAATTAAGAAATAAGAGAATAGTTCTAGAAACTCCCTGATATCCTTCCCTTCAACTAAGAAAAAAGAAAACAAAACAAAACCAAAAAACCCCACCACAAACACAAGCCGTATTTCAAAATTTCCTGACAACAGAATGGCTATCTCTCCATATGCATACCTGTTTGCTCTAATTTTGAAGCTGCTCTGAGACGGGATTGGACCAGACTGATAACTTCCAATAACCTTTTCCTAAATTATTCTGTAATTACATGTAGAGCATACCCAAACATTACACAACAATACATTATAGTTCTAATTAGTATTAACTCTTTTTTCCCCTATGACAATTTATTAAGCTCTTCATTATAATTTCTTCAAATAGTTAACCATTCCCTCAGCACCCATCAAGAAGGACCTTTATGAATAACAGCACAGTAAAACTCAAGGGAGAAAACATGACATTTAAAGCTTTCAAAGTCTGTTATTTCTCACACCACCTGTCTTTGAGTGAGTGGTGGTCAATTGCCCTGGAAGAGTCAGATGGAGCAGTATCTCTGACAGGTACCCGAAGAATTTTGTTTTTCCTTAAAAAAAAAAAAAAAAAAAAAAAAAAATAGAGAAAAAACAGGCCTACCTTGCTCTGGGGGCAGAAGCAATTAAGTCTGCCTGCTCTTACCATTGTCCCACAGCTCCCTATTGTCCTGTTCCACCCCACCCATCATATTTTTCCTGCCCCCCACCCATCTTAACAACCATCCCAAGTGTTTGGCTGGGCTAGTAGCAGTAGGCTATTGCTGATGGCTCAGAGCTTAGCACACAGACTGCCCAACAGTGGCCAACTTCTTGTAGAAGGGAGGGAGTCAATTATGACTGCTTTTTTTGGGTAGGAATATTAATTTGGGACACTACCTGTCAAGCGTTTTATAAAAATTTGTCACAGTGCTGGTACTTTAAGTCTTTTAGTTGCCATTAACTTCAGTTTCATCATCTGAGTAAGAAGTGACTCAAATGGGAGAAGACAGACAAAGAAAGCAATTGTACAAACTTTGTGCCCTTAATAAGCCTCGCTAAAAATCCACATAAACTGATGATGAATCCATAAACAACACTGTTTATTACGAAAAGAACTTCCTCACAGACAAAGGAAAACCCAAACCCCAATCTTTGACTGCCATCACTATCACTCACAGGGGTTCTGAAAAATAAAAGAATTTCTTCAACAAAATTTCTACTAGAAATAAGTAGATAGATACATAGAAAAGGCCAGGGAAGACAGTATACGTAACTTTGGAGAATTAGGAAAGAATTAATGTCCACTGCTTTCCAGTGACCCCTGCCAGCTGTGACAGGAACAGCACTATTCAACTCCAAGAGCTGCTCCACCTCTCACTGCCCGTTCAGCTGCCTCACATGAGGCTGAGTGGAATTCTTTAACGCACCTATGTCCCCCTTCTAATACACACCAATATTCTGCTTCCTATTTCAAAACCTACAGGACTCTGATTTCTCCCAGAATTCACACCAATGCCTGGCAGCTATGGATACAGCTGGGACCAACTTTTTGAGACAAGCTGAGCTAACTCTGCTTTGGGAGAAATCCAGTACTACCAGAATACTTAAAATGCTCCATGGAGTTCCCAACAATTGCTGACAATTTATTTGTATGTCACATTCCACACAACACAAGAGGAAAAATTAGAGAGCAAGCATTGAATTAAACCAACTAGGTTTCCAAATTCTTTTTCTGGTGACTAAGGCTCATGTTTTATCCTTTATAGTATTTATATCCGGAACAAAAACATACATTGGCATTAAAACATAGCAACAGAACGTTTAACTGTGCAAACATTCCAAACATGGATTGGGATCTTAAACACACAAGTTCCAAGCACTGTTCTCAACCTTCACCTTCAGAAATGAAAGTTGCTTGCAAGTACCACTTGCAAGTGGAGTCCGTTGAGGTGATTTGTGTACATACATTCATAAACACCTTACTGGAACAGAAACAAGACTTCTGAGAAAAGGATTATCCTTTCCAGGGAGTCACAATTAAAGAGGCAAATCAAAGAAGATCACCAAAATCTTCAGAGCTACAAAAATAGCCAAATGCATATAGCTATTTATAACCCAGAGATTTATTCACAGAACAATTTTAGCCTCTTAACCTCAGGGAAACAGCAAGTCCGATGCCAAGCACTAATGTATCTAACAGAAATACATCCTTCTGCCATTTACTGACCACTCCAAGTGCAGCTGAAGATATTAAGATTCACTTACAAGGATTAACAGGTTATTTCAAGTGATGCACTTCTCCCTGATAAAACAGATACCACCATCTGTTTAACATCATCAACAGGAAGATATAAGCAGACAAATTACTGATGACACACTGTATGTAGTCTCATTCCTATTATAGAACTTGTATGTCCAAACTCTAAGACCAGCTGTATATTCTGGAGGAACATTTCATCACAAAGAATTTCAGAACATTAATTAAAGTACTTTCAACAAGTCAGGTTTCCCAATTAATTACTTTTTCTAGTTAATTATATGACAGATGGGTAAGACACTGTCAAATCTGGAACAAAATGCAAGACTCGGCAGCACTACTTTTCAAGTGACCAATAACATGTAAAAGCTCTAAAAGGCAAAATACCAAGCACAGAGCTGGACACCACGGACTCAAAGTTTCACTGAATCTGATGCACCCGAGTAACATGCACTCAGAGGCTAGGTATGAAAAACAAAAGTAACAAACACCCATACACCTGGACAGTTCTAGTACTGTAGAATAAATTTTGCCCAGCTCCTTTGTTTCTCACAGAAAAGACAACAAATTAAACACCAAGGAAATGAATGCGAAAGTAGAAACTTTAAGTGATGCAAAGTTACCTAACATTTTGATTCCCAAGCTGAAATAAGTCGTAGTCAAGTTGCCACTGTTTTCGGGGAAAAAAAAAGGGGAGGGTAAAAAAAAAAGAAAATAGGAAAAGAAAAAGAAAACATAGACACATGTAAAACACAAGAATACAAGAGACGAGATCAGAGACGAACACGAAGATGCTGAAATTTAGGACCTTTAAAGGGAAGAAGAAAAGACATCCTATCACCTGACACAGGCACTGAGGCAGCTCACTGTACGTCCAAGCAGCTCAGCGGGGAGAACGTGCCTCACAGCAGAGCCAGAGCGGGCAGGCAGAGCCCCAAGCACGGGAAGGGCCCCGGACCGTACCTGCACCTCTGTCGCCCGCACCGACGCCGGCAGCGGAGGGCACGGCAGCCCTGGCACCGACAGCTCCGGGACGGCGCGGCCGCTGCCCGGCGGGA
>VZTN01019498.1:43749-105302 GCA_013400515.1 Erpornis zantholeuca | reverse complement strand
GGGCTGGGGGTGGGGCCGACCCGGGCCGGCAGCCAACGGCGCCCGGTCCCGCCCTGAGAGGCGGGGCCTAGAACTGACCGGCGGTGTCACCATCCAACGAGAGAGCGAGAGAGGCGGGGCTTCTCTTGACGGACAGGGGGCTGTTTGGGAGCGGGGCCGCTGTGACAGACAGCCCCCATCACCAATTGGCGGCGGGGGCGGGGCTCCAGGCCGAGAGGCCGCCGGCCGGGAGGGGCGGCTCGAGCTCTACGGGCGTCGCCGACGGCTGAGAGGGGGAAGGCGTAATTAACTTGAGCGACGTCGCTGTTGCCCAATGACAACGGAGCTTGGTAGGACGCGCGTCCCCGTCGGCCAATAGCAGACGCGGGGCGGGTGAGGCAGGCGGGCGGCTCCTGGAGGCGGAGCGAGCGGAGAGGGCCCGGCGCTCCCTCAGCTGAGCGCGGGCCCCGCGGACCGGGGGATGCGCCGGGATCTGCGGTAGGTGACGGGGATCGAGGGGGGCTTCGGACTCGGGGGTCTCCGGCACGATCGGGGAAGCGGGGCCTGGCAGGACAAGACCGTGAGACCGAGGGAGGAGTCGAGTCTGTGAATACAAAGGTGTGTTTAAATGGGGCTTTAAACCGGGCCTACCGCAGCATTTCTTTATAAGTATTAAATTGCTCATACGTTCAGAATAGGCTCTAAAGCGGTATCCAATCGAACTGGGGTTCTGTTTAATATGGTTTCAGCATAATATGAATTTCTAGACCTTTTTAGGCCATGTTCAAGGTTTAAATCTAAATGTATAGGTTTATGTTATCATTACTACTGAGCCGAGTGTCATGTGTCAGTTGCCATCCTCTTTATTTTTTTTTTTCTAAACAGGACAGAATTAGCTATCATAACATCCTCATTATGCAGATCATCCCACCAAGGTCAGTGATGTTCCTTGGATAGTTTCTCATCACTGAAAATTTTCGCTCCCTAACTATGTAGGTCCTATAATAGGAGTCAAGAGCTTTTTTATTTTCACACTCTGACATCCCTTCAGTGTTCTTACTGAAGAGCCAGTTCAGACCTATAGCTGCATCCTTTTCCCAGTGTCACCCATCTTGTTGGGATAGCTGGGTTCTAGCAAAGAATCATCTTTCATTAATCATAATGACATAATCAAATGCTCCATGTAATCAAACTCTTCATTGTTATGTCGGTTCTATACCCAGCTGTCAGCCTTTCAAATCTGGTAGCTATCTGTGAAAAACGAGTTCACATTTATGAAAAGAAAAAAAAAAGTTTGGGGGACAAAGTTGATACAGCAAAAGAGTTTTACAGCACTGGGTGCACGGCTCTCGCTGGAAGCCAGAGGCACAAAGGCACGAGGCTGGTGTCACGCGTTTTATACATCTTGGTTGTCACTCCAAAGCACAGGGATTCTTTCTACCAGTCAGGGGGCTGGTCAGCCTGGCTCCTCCCCCAGCCCACCCACGGACAGGGAGTGGCCCTGGTGTGTCACCTCCTAGAACCTTTCCAAGGAGGTTCTAGTTCCTCCCTCTGGCCCTTTTATTAATGCAAACCTTTACAACAAATATTACAACAATCCTAATTTACACCATCAGTTAAACATCATCTACTAATTACAAATATAACTTTACATACAACATATAATCTGCTAGAGCCAATCTTAAAACATTCATCCATCACGTTTCTTTACTTGGACTCTTAGATCTCAAAAATACACTTGAATTTTCTTTGGTTTTCATCTAAAAATGCCTCTAATGACTGGAGTCTTGCAGTCCTGCCCAGTCTGGCAGTAACATCTGTTAGGTCAGAGAAAGGCAACATAATTTCTTCCTATGCTGAATTTTCTGCCTGTTTTTCACAGTTGCTACAAAGTAGTTCTTAGGAAACTGAAAGTATTTTCAAGTGCGCAACCTTCCAATTGAGTAGTCCCATGTAATACATCTTCAGTAGCTTTGTGTTTCCTCCAGAGACAGGCAATAGCACCTTCGTTGAGTATCTGATAACCTGATACTTCTAAGAGTGTTGAATTTCCTTTTTCCTTTCAGACCCAAGTTTCCAGTCTGTTTCTTTGGTTTCTGCTTTCTCCAGTTTGCTGACAAGAGAGTCTCTTTCCTGCAGTGTTTGTAGCATTGGTTTCTGGAACTGGTTTTGAAAAACATTCTCATGAAAAGAATGTTGAAACTTCATTTCAGATCATGACTCTTTACTTTAGCCACAGACTTGCACCTGAGAATATTGGAAGTGTTTTCAAAATACTCAAAATGCTTTGGGCTGGACATAGTAATTGTTCTGTAAACCCCTGCCCCTGACAGCTGGTTTAGGTTTGTTTCTGTAACAAAAGCAAAACAATGCTATCTCAACCTCCTCCATTTTTTTTGTCCCCTTTACTCTCAACTGCTGCTTCTGATCTTCACCTCTTCCTTAAGGAAGAGAAGGGTGGGGGTCTTGGTTCTATCCCGTCAGGAACTGGCTTTCACTAGATCCTTTGGTGATCTGAGCAAAACTGAGATTGTCCTATTTTAAACTTTTTTTTTCCTAGATCAGCTCAAGGAACTGGCCTGCTTTGGGTCACACAAGTGTCAGCCCCAACACAAAGAGGGGATGCACTGATAGCAACTCCAATTTAGATTATTTTAGGCAAAACAATCTTTTCCTTACAAGAAATCATACTGCTCTCCACTAAATCAAATCCATTCAAACTTTAAAGACAGATTGAACAAAATAGTAGATCTGTTGAACGGTGTATCAGAAGACACAGATTTAAACTGTAGGATGATCTTAGTGATGTACAGAATTGTTATCCCCTCACTGTAAGGTAGCAGGTCATCTCATAACCAATTGAGACAGCAACTTTTACTTCCCTCCTTCCAGTTGCAAAGTTTACATGAGTACAGAATTTGTTCAACTTCCTAATCTGGCAAAAATCTATCCCAGTTAAAAAGAAAAAGGTGGCAGTAGACTGTTGGGTGAGTTTAGCAGCCGTGATCAGGTGATCTTGTGATCATTGGTAATAACAGAGGAAGCAGCAGCAGCTCGTGGGCAGGGGCACTGAGGGCACAGAGAGGAAGCAACTCTTGTCCTTCCCTCAGCATGGGGTGCTGAGGATTAGATGCTTCAGAACACAACATCTCACTTTCAGTAATGTAGCGTCACACAGTCCGGTGGTATGAGAGGACACTGCCTTCCAAAAGCAACTCCAGCTGGGGGGGGTGCTCTGGCCAGCGGCAGGCACACCACACACACTCACACACGCGGTCACCGAGCTCCGGATAGCAGGCAGGCAGATGAAGGCACAAGAGGGGCTTTGGTACAGCAGTCCAGTGCCGGTTTATTCACCTCAACACCAGGGAAAGCAAGGACCGAATGCCAAGATCAATGCACTGACCAGGGTTCAAATACAGGGAAGAAAAGGGGCGGAGAGAGCATCAGGGTCCAATGGGCTGAGGGCACAGGGGTGGAACAAAGGCGGGGCTAAAGGGTCACAGACGGGGAAAGGGGGCCGGGGAAGCCAGCAGNGAAGGGAAAAGGGGGCAGGGAAAGCCAGCAGGTTAACTGAGGTACCTAGAACTGAGGAACATTACATAATGTGGCAAAATATCATGGCTGCAGGCTTTTTTCTATGCTTGGTATTCTGCTTCAGGGGCTTCCTTCCAGGACATTGCAATAGTGGGTTCCTGGGTCTCCACAGCTCCCCCTTCTTTACTAATTAAAAAAGCCTGCCCTATAGCTCTTTGCATAAACTTAATTAACCATACATGACAACGTAAGAGAGATAATAAAAACAACAACCAAAATCCAAAGGAAACCTACAACCGAACCAATCCCATTAACCCTAGTTGCTTTAAGAAATTGTAAAACCAGTCACTATCTCCTTCATTGTCCTTTTTTGCCTGGTCTTCTTTTTCTGTTTGAATATCTTTCACTTGATTTCTCAGGAGCTGGATGCTGCAGTGGATGGATTGGCTACGTGATGTCAAATTGAAGCAGCACATTCCCTCAAACTCCTCGCAGCCATGTCCATGGGCAAGCAGCAGATAGTCAATAGCTGCTCTATTGGAGTGTTGCGCTTCTGGTAGTCTCTTCATCTTTTAAATGATCACTAAGGGCAGCAGATGTCATGTTGGCCTGCTTACTAAGCCAACACTCCAGGTGAGAAAGCTCACCGAGAGCCTTTGCTGCAGCCACCCATGGTAAAAAGATGGAGACCGTGATTCTCTTTCCCTTGTTCCAATTATAAATTTGGCTGTCACAATTTTCATCAAATTCAGAATAAGATCGCTTTTGGCATGCCAATTTGCTTTTCTGTTTCCCATTATATAATAAAGTTATGTTTGGAGTGAGGGTAGAAAGCTTGCCAAAGCTGCAGGGACCTCCCTGGAGATGTGAGGGGATCCCAGCCCATACTCAGTCACCACAGATAAGGAGCATGCCATGGGGCAACACCTCGGGATAGAGTGAGGACAGAGAATATGTGGCTGGTGTAATTGCACCAATTTGGATTATTATAGGCTTTGTTAATTGGTGACACATCTTTTCGGTATGTGTATTTTGCCTGGTCTATTTCTGGCCAATTTTGACTTGATTGTCTGAGATAAAATCTGACACAGTATGTTGCTTTGGAGGACCTCAGCAGGTCTAATTCTTGGAGTTCCTCTGGTGCATGCAGGAGAGTCTTTGTCCACTCGTCCTAAGCGTCTGCCGGATTGTGCCTCTTACCTGTGGTGTGGGGGAGAACTGAGTTAGTGAGGGGTAGTCATCTGCTACCAAGGGAATCCCTACCAGACACATGGACAAGGATTGTCTGTGCTGCCCATGGACATGCAATGGTTGTCCTGCTGCAAAGTCTTTGCAAGGGTGACCCATCTGTTTTGAGCCGGCTGCGGGACAATCCATCCTGCAATGGTGGGCAGGAAAAGCAGCATCCAGACTATTTCCATCTCTCTTTGGACCAGGAACAGGGTCAGGATGGGCACGCAACTCTGTAAAATATTAAAAGAATTTAGAATTTCCTGAACTTGTAAACCTTTTCAAAACTTGACATCCCATTCCACTCCCCCTTCTTTATTAAACAAGAACCCTGGGAAAGGGGGATAATGACAGTGGAACAAGGGTAAAGGGACTCATGGCACCAAGGGGGATAAAGTGGAGAAACAGGTGGGTAGTAACTGCAGCACGGGTAGTTAGGTAAAACTGGGGAAAATACAAAAGGGGGTATAGCATACCCAACTGAGGAGTCTTGAAATCATTAGGAACTGCTGTGTGTCAAGCCTCTGGTTGTGGGACAATTGGTCGGTGTCCGAGTCTGGGTAGCTCAGCTGAGAAAGCAGGGCAGAATGGCTTGGCATGTGATGTCTCTGTGTGAGGCCATCCCGTGCTTTGCTGGTATTTTCCCAGATGCTGTTGGTAGCTAGGGTGGTGTTGGATCTGCTGGTGATACTGAAACTGGTGGCAGTGTTTAAAATGTTCTTTACATTCCAAGAAGTTACTTGATGGACAGGCAGTGTAGGGATGTCGCTCTACAAAGTCCCGATTGCACTCTACTTGGATATGACCCATTTCCCCACACTTTTAATACTTTAAAGTCTTTTTGTTCGTTGGTGGAGTAACTTTGGCTGCTACAAGAGCTTCTGCTCCTGCTTTCCCAACAGCCACAGCCACAGTATGTTCCGGGGCAGGCAGTCTCATGCAAACCACAATCATCTGCTCAATTGTGGGTTCAGGGTCTATTGGAAGTGCTCTTAAAACTTTTTTGCATTCTGAATTGGCATTAGAAATTGCCAATTTCCTGAGCAGTTCATGCCTGGCTGTTATACTGTCAATCTGCTTGTCTATTGAATTTTTAAGATGGTCAATAAAATTAATAAAAGTTTCATCTGGTTTTTGTTTTATGTCAGAAAAACTTTGCTGCAGTGTGGTGCTGTCTGGTGTTTGGAATAGGGCTTTTTTTATATCTTCCAGCACAGCTCGGAGGATGTCCTGTGCCTGATCTTCTGTCTTTTCAAAATCATCCTCACTGGAAAGGTGATCAGTGGTAAACTGCACCCTTCCTTCTTCATTTTTGTAAATACTTATTAGTTGTTTGAGCTACCTTTTCCACACCATCTCCCATGGAAGATATTAGGCGGGAGTGAGCAGGACAAACATAATATGCTTTAGATCATGTGGCACCATCACATGAGCAGCAAAGGTGACATTCAACAGATTTTTGAAATATAGTGACCCTCTCCCATAATCTTTACAAGCTTTATATAACTCCTTTAATTCTCCATAGGGGACATAATCCCACTTTAGATTCCTCCCCCTTTTAAAGTCAACTGGGGCTGCCAGCATTTGGAGTCACTCTGCCATCTCCCAGTTATCAACCCTAGCAGCCTGACTCTGCACTTTTGCCCAACGACTTGCTTCCTCATCGGTATCAGAGGAGCTATTGCTCACCTCCTCCGAAGAGGAGGGGGCCATGGTAACACTAGTGCGAGGTCCCCTGCGACCCGGCATGGTCTGATAGCATGAGCTGCCGGCAGCCAAGATGGCTTCCTTCTGGTTTGCGTCACACCCACTTCCGGTCCCAGAACCATGGGAACCGGGCGTGGCGTGGCCACCAGGGCGGCGCTAGGGGCAGGAGAGGCACAACCTGCAGCGCCGAGGGGCAGCATCGTGGCAGGAGGGGAGATCCCGGTGGAGGGGGGAGGTCCCAACGCAGCGGCGGCCATCGACGCAATGACGGGGGCAAAGCGTGTCGCAGGGGAGGAGCCTGACGGAATGGGGGCAGGAAAAGGAGAAGGGGGGGTCACGCAGTACGACGCCATTTCGTGCCGAAAAGGCAGGAAGAATTGGTGCTAGATCATTCAATGTGGCAGACCCGTGCACGTGGTTGGTGCCACTTTGAGCCGAAAAGGCGGGAAGGAGAAAGCCAGGAACAAAGGAAATCGGCAAAATGGCCGCTCCTCTCACAAAGTCAGCGCCATTTTGTACAATGGGGGAGGATAGGGGAACTGGGTACAAAGGAGCAGGGAAAAGGGCTAGGTTAGAGTCCAGAGCGGCATGGCATGTCACCCGGGATAGAGGGCAGGAGAGGGTAAAAGACAGCAGAAGGCAGGTGGTTCTCTTGTGCCTTTTGGCAGTTTCCATCTCTTGCACTCTCTTAAGGGGCTGAGGGACTAGGATCACAGGGGAAGGAACACGACAACTCGGGTTCTGAACTTAAGAACTTTTAACAAACCTCCCCAACCGATTCATAAACAGCACTAAAATTGGGATAAAACTTTCCCACCCGAGACTCCCCTTGGGACTGTAAAATATGTAATTTCTTCCTGACAGAATCTCAGAACTTAACAGGCATAACTGAGTCCCGGGTAACATTAGGAAAGTTTGTAAACACCCAGTAAACAAATCATTTAAGATCCCCCTCAGAAAAACGTCCCAGGAGGGGTGCCGGCCGGCTCCTCGGAATCGCCCTAATAAAACTTGGGGGTTTCCCTCAGGGAAGCGAGGTGCCAAAGGTGGTCCTTTTTCCAGCCGGGAAAAGCTGGAGGTGCTTTCAGAGAGTCTCAGCAGAGGTCTCTGCTCAGGCAACCACTTATAGCATCACAGTCCGGTGGTATGAGAGGACACTGCCTTCCAAAAGCAACTCCAGCTGGGGGGGGTGCTCTGGCCAGCGGCAGGCACACCACACACACTCACACACGCGGTCACTGAGCAAAATATCATAGCGGCAGGCTTTTTTCTATGCTTGGTATTCTGCTTCAGGGGCTTCCTTCCAGGACATTGCAATAGTGGGTTCCTGGGTCTCCACACAGTAATTAAAATATTTTTGTAACCTGGAATCAAAAAGTCAAAGCTCATTTTCTTTTTTCTGATGAAAGACTATTAGTCTTCTAAAGGGAATGATTAAATTTTTAAACTCCAATTTTTTTAATAACTAAAATATCTGTTTCAGCACCATTTCACTGGTAAAAATTATTCATTTTTGTAGCATGAAATCTAGAGGAAGATCATAGTCCTTCACACTTCTGTTTTTTACACTTGTAGTGAAAGGCTTTTGGCAGATACAGTGGTAAAACCTTTCCAGTTAGGAATATAAAAACTTAACTTTCATGACTGTAGTGTAAGATGCATTTGTCTTTTCTTTCATCATGACTACAGAGAAATTTAAATATCCTACCCAGCCAATAAGCCTGTCAGCCAGCATCTGAACACTGGAGATACCCGCCAGAAAGCAAACGTTATCTGTAGCTTTTAGTAATTTCAGGAGTGCTGGCTGACAGAAAGCTGGGCAGTGCTCACTGGCTCAGTTTGAGCTCAGGTCACTTCAGCTGCAGCTCTGCAGACTGCAGGATCTCTCCAAGCGTTTTGTGCTTCTTTGCGCTTGGTCACATTTTACTGTGGTTATTTTGTTACAGAGAGAGAATTGTTATGTTTTGTTTTCAAGTGTTAACTATGAGTGCCTCAGTACCAGTGGAAAATGGATCTAAACATATTCTTAGCATGCAAAAATCCCTAAATGAGTCTGACAGGTTGTTTAGGATTAAAGTACAGTTTGTTTTTTCACAGAACAAATTTAGATTAAGGCAGTTACACAGCTGACTTAAGGCACTCCAAGGCAATGGTGGAAACACTGTTCAGCTGAGCATGGTAGTTATGAAAGAAATGCTAGGAAGCAGTGTGTGGATGAGGTTAGGAGTAGGAAAGTAAGAGCAAGGAATTGGTCTTTCTGGGATATGCCTAATGGTGGTGTAGTGCCATCTTTTGATGCCTTCCTTCCCCCTTTTGTTTTGTTAGGTTGTTGCTGACAGCGAAGGACTTCCTCTTAAAGCTGTTTAAATGAGAATGTCCCTGGCGCAAAGAGTGCTGCTGACATGGCTTTTTACATTACTCTTCCTCATCATGCTGGTGCTAAAGTTGGATGAGAAAGCACCGTGGAACTGGTTCCTCATTTTTATTCCAGTGTGGATATTTGATACAATTCTTCTAGTTATGTTAATTGTAAAAATGGCTGGACGGTGCAAGTCTGGCTTTGACCCTCGCAATGGCTCCCAGAACATGAAGAAGAAAGTCTGGTACCTCATTGCAATGCTGCTGAAATTGGCCTTCTGCCTCGCCCTGTGTGCGAAGCTGCAGCGATTCACCACCATGAAACTGGCCTACGTGTTCATCCCGCTCTGGGCCCTGCTGATTGGGGGCATGGTTGAACTTGGGTATAATATCTTCTATGTACGAAGAGACTAAGCTACGCCAGGGTTTTCAGTGCCAAGATTGGCACCAGATTACTAGATTATTACCATTTTGCCACAAATTTGATCTTCAAACTAGAAAGCCAAATGAGTCAAGCTGGAGACTTAAGCTAAAACAGGCTGAAGACTGAAAGTAGACTTGTTCCATTTTTTTATTTTAAAACTCACATATGCTCTTGTAAATAAAAGTATTTGTTCAACATAAGCTGTTCTAATATGATTACTGTTATTTGTTACATGGAATAAGACACAGGTTCTTGATGTGCCGGTAGAAGACCTTCTCAAAGAAACCACAAATGTTCTACCCAGAGTATTTTTTGCTACTTATGCTGTAAGTCAAGAAATAACCAGTGAACAGTGATTTCCATAAGGAGCTAAATTTGCTCTAAAAATCAGTAACAACTGACAGCAGCCAAATAAGAGCAAGAAAAAGACTAAAGTAATACACCTTTTTTTTTTTTTTTTGACAGTGAGATTCCATTACCAGTCTAAAAATACCATTACCAGTCTAAAAATAAGCACTGTTTTCTAAGCTGCTGAAACAGCCCATAACCAGTAGGTTAACCTTAGGGAACACAGTAGCTGAGCTGTGCCAGCAGTCCTGAGATCCAGAGAAGAGGGAGACAATGGTGATTCCTTTCCAAGTGAGAAATCACCAGTGCTGCAAGAGACTGAAACTACAGGGTGAGTTCAGTCCTGCATTTGTACCTGCCCAAAGTGGCACTTGAACAAGACAGATTTTAATGCGTAAGGATATGAAATTTTTGAGGGTGAAGCTTTGGCAAACTTGGAGCACTAGCAAACTCAGATAAGAGTAAATGACCTTTTTCAGGTAACAAGTGAATAGGACTTCAGGAAAGAACTGGAACTACGAGTGGTTTTTGTGGACTAAAGTACTCTTCCAGGAGATACAGTAACCAAGTTCAAATGTGGCAATTATCTGGGACATTATTAACATGCATGCTCAAAGTACTGATCCATCTACAGTTCCTAGAGGCTGAAGAACATGAAGTGAATGAAAAACAGTCTAGGGTAACAGGACATGCCTAGGCCAAAATCTCTCACTTATAAAATTTAAATTATGTACATTCAACTGTACTTGTCTGTGGAAAAAAATTCTTCCTGAAGTGTTTGGATTTACTCTTGCTGTTCAATCACACAGATGTGGGTAAAAATACAGAGGAACCATATTGTGGGAGACTGCTGAAAGAGCTTTATCTAAGAAAACAACATGTTCCATTCTAAGGCAATGAATCTCAGTTCAGACTATCAGGTAACAAATTATGTCTAATTTAAGTCATATTTACTTCAGAGTGGTTGACTGCCCTACCTTGCTAAAGGAGAAACCAGGAAAAGACAAAGACAAATAAATTATAAACCTTAACTGTTGTTTAAAAAATGCAAAATAGTTATAAGCCCTTTATTTTTAACAACACATCAGCTTTTACTAAGCAAACCCATGTACCCAGGAACAGCTGTTTTTAGAAGGTGTGTCAATGCATTGTGTAGTTCTAAAAAATACTTAATGGCAGGACCTTGCTCTGTGTTTGAGACTTTTTGCCCACTCATGTGAGGTTCCTGTAGAGAACTGACTTCCTTCAGTCTTGTGTGATTTTTCAAGTAAACCTGTGATTAGGATGAGCTGTGGGGAGAGGGGAAGAGTACATTCATCTCAGAACATGCTCTCAGAGCTGCTGGCTACAGGAGCTGTGAGAGCGAGCACACGCAGGAATCTGTGTGGGATGGAGAGAACAGGCTTCATCTACACGTCCCACTTGATTCCCTTCTGCAAATGGGAACCAGGGCCACTGAGCCCCTGGCTGGAATGGAATCCCACTCCAAGGGAGGCAGTCTAGACCTTGTGAACTTGTTATGGCTGCTTTCAGAATTTATGAAGAATGTCTAAAGCCCTACCTCCAATTCAGATAATTCAGATAATTCACCCCACTTAATGAGCAGTGATACAAGTGTGTAACAAGCATTTAAGCATCTCAGACAAGGTGATTTTATCTGCACACACACACACACGCACACACACTCACTTACCTGTGATAGGTATGGGACCAAGCATAAAACAATACCCATAGGCCTTCCCCATCTGATGATTCCTGCAGAACAGAAGTCCAAACGCCCTTGTTCAGAGGATGTTAAAACACCCCCATGTTGCTCAGAAGAGCAGAGCAGCTTTTCTCAGCCAAGCCAATGATGGTAATTTATCATTATAATATAAAACAAAAGATGGAAGAATAAGAACTGGCTTCACTGGACTTGGTGTATTATTAGCAAGATAAGCCATGAATGGTGACTCTGCCCCCTTAATAAACCCCTTCTCTTCCACAGATGTAACAATTATCTGAAAGTTTGGCATCTCTAATTAACTAGAATCACACATGGTCCTTACAGATTTCTTTTTAATTGTTGCCTCTAATTCAATAGCAAAAGACCAGCAATTTCAGTTTTGGCTGTGGGGTTTTTTGTTTTTTTGCTTTTTTTTAAGGTTTATAAAGCTTGAAATTAACAATTTGGAAAGCTGAAGCAGATTTTCTTGCTGGTGTAACACAGAAGTCACACACAACCAGGTGGAAGTGCTCAACTTTCCAAGTTCCTTATCCTTGCAGAGAAACTTGGACAAGAGCATATCTCTTTTTGAGTATTTTGTATCATACTTAACTGACCTGAACTGTACTGAGGTCTTTGTACAGAGAGTGTTGCTTCTCTGCCATATCAGAACTTCATTCAGAAGGATTTATGATACAAAGTACACTACAGCCCACTGTGACCTTTCCAGAAACTGCTGCAGGACTTAATTACACCTGTTCATAATTATGCTGTTCTCAAAGGCACTGGTCACAGCTTGGAAGCGGAACCAGTGCTCTTCACACATTTCCCTAAATTTACCAACTGATCTTTGGTAATAGGATAAACCAAGTGAAAAGCAGGTTTGCTGAAGGTGGCAGGGAAAAGGAAAGCTCCACGCTGAGTGATGGTTCATGCTGATTTGTGATAAACAGGCACAAGGATATTGTCTCAGCTCCCTGTGGCAGCCGATGGGGGGCAAAGGAGAGAACTTGGCCTTCAGAAGCTTTTAAATTGCAAATTCAAAATTTTAAACTGCAATTCAAAAGCTTGCTGAAATGAACTGGAAGTATTTCTCTGTACTGATGATGCATATTGGACATGGAGAGATATATTCCACATAATTTCTCCCTTCCCATCATTTATAGAAGTTTGAACACTTCAGCATACATTGCAGGTGAGTATCTGCTTTTGTTTGATTACAGAAAATACTCAATGCACCTGTGTCAAAGGTCATGAAACTAAAATTTTCAATTGCCAATTCATTCTGCTTTTCTTGATTTGTCACCATTTTAGAACAGTACACAGTTTGGTGTTCTTTTCATCCTTGAAAAATAGAGTTATGTGACATGTACATCCCCACCTATAATAAAGTTTAACCTGAATGCTCTAAGAATGTGTGCAGACACACACAAAATGCACTGCCAGGCACAGAGGGCAATATCAAAGACTGAACTAGCACAGGACAGAGGTACACAACCATTTGTGATATCTATTATCAGTATTATTTTCTAACATATCTGCATCATTAGTACAGAAGCAAAATGTTTGCCTAACCTCATGAAAATTTTCACACTTCCGCAATTTAAAAGTTGGGTGACACAAAGTGGACTTGAAAGAGAAGATTATGAGACTCCCAGAAACTCAGAATTTTAACATCAGGTGTTCCCTATTTTACCATCAATATAATTTTGGGAATAAATAACATGGCTTTTCAGTAATAAAGCTCCTGAATAACTGCAGTTGTTTGACTTTAGTAGCATGGAAAACATAGTACTATCATATAACACATCACACTTTCTAACTAGGAAAAACATCTATGCTGGGTTGGGAAAAGAATGTATGCACCTTTTCACTGTACCTTTACTGTTTTTTAAGGTTTTGGTGGAGTTCATCTCCCATATGAGCCTTGTAGACCTTAACGGGCCTGGGTATCAACATGGTGCTGAAAAGCTTTGAGAACTAAGGCAGCTTAAGGAATCTCTGCAACTGGACCACTAGAGTACTGTTCAATATAAATTCTGCATTTTCTCCTTGGACTTGTGCTGAAGTGGGATAAAGAATAGGAAAATCTGCAGCTCAGTGACACCATTCCCTTTGATCTGCCTTTCAGAACAAAACCAACGTCCCAAGCAGACAAATACAAGAAATGTCTCCCTGCAGTGCAGAACAGCATAAGAGCAAGAAACAGGGAAGCAATGAGAATGCGAGCTTAGTTCACCTGTGTTAATTTTTATCTCAGTGTTCCTTCTGAAGTCCATAAAGAAATCACTGCTAAAAGATGTTTTTTAGTCTAATAATATTATTTCTGTGATTAACTAAAACTCTCAGTTGCTTCAGTTCACATTGGCAACTACCTGAATGTTACTACTGCATGCTTAGGATAAAGATTTAGCATCTTGACTACATTACATAGTCTCACACACACAGAGGTCTAATTCTCAAAATTTTCATCTCCAGCCACCACGAAAAGCTTTCTCTGCTGACTGCCCCACTTTGTCTCAGCACAACCAGATAAAAAAGCTCCCATAAAAAGCACAGTCCTTAGAACACAGGCCTGAGCTGCATGCACCATGGCACTGTCATTCCAGTGGATGACAAATAAAATAATAAAACATAGTATCAAAATAGCTATTGAAAAATCAAACTTGATAAAAATAGAAGTTTAAACTGCTGTTTTAATCAACGTTTGTATCAGATAACTGTACACCAAATATTAAAGGACTATTTAGGACTAACACCCTCATCAGTAGGCTCATCTATCAGCATGACCAGAACAAGAGAAGATCAATGTTTAGCTGGTACTCAAGTACAGCACGGCTTCAAAGCAGAGATAATATCAGCATCAAAGCACAGAGAAAAACAGTGGTTAGAATATAATACACTAAATTTGCAATGTCAGTATCCCTGATGATTCTAACAGAAACAGCAACCTAAACATTGTGAAGTTAATCACTGCTTCTGAACAGAACACAAAATAACTTGCATTTTTAAGAAAAATGAAATGAGTGACTGATGGGAATCAGTTCCCCAAATATTCCCACATATGCTGCTAATTCAGTGGGATCTGCACAAAATATCAGTATCTTTTATACAATTTTAAAGTGCATTTAATCCGTTTAAGAAAGTAATAAAACATCAGCTGAACACAGTGACTCATAATCAAATAAAACATTCTCGACAGTCATTCACAGCAAAGCACAAAGCAGTGAAAATTTGTCCTTTCTATTTCCAGCTTGGATACATCCAGGGTAAGGTAAAGGCGCTGCGCTGCCTAAACACAAGGCTCTCTATGTACCTGACCACTAAAAGAAAATAAATAAAATGACACTTGAGAAGCTTGAAAAGTTCTTTGATCTCTTGATCAGAATCAGTACAGCTTTCAGCCTAGCAGGGTCACATGGCAGTGTACTATCTCACAACAGTTCATTTTGCCAATGAACAAAGAAAAATCATGGATTTATTTCAGTCAATTCAGCATCTTACTCACATGCAGATATTAGAAAACAGTCATTTTGATAAATAAATACCAGTCTTGTGTTTCTTGGAAGACTTACTCAATTTTCCAAATCTGTAATGTTCAGATCTCTTTGAAACCATTCTATTATTTCAGATTTCCATTTCCTACATCTTTTGCAATTACAACTTATTTACTGTGCACATGTATATCCACTTAAAAAATCAACTTTATTTATCGCCACAGAATTCTTTCACAGATGAAGAATTAAATGATCACCCTCTAAAATAATACTTTATTTCTAATACTAGATAGAATTAATATTTCAGTTAAAGTAGTACTGAAGTATTTGCTATAGTAACAAGGAATGGAAAATCTGCATGCCAGTAGTACCTGCAATGAAAATGTCCTTTCAGAGTCAATTTTCAGGCATTTGGAGGGCTGGGGGTGACACAACACTGAGTAACACTTGTATGTAACACATGAAGTCAGTCGCCAATGAAATGCAAAATGTCCAGTAATATCAAAAGAAAAAAAAAGCAGCTACCCCCTTGAAAGCTCTTGTAGCAACTGTAACCATGTGATTCTTTGCCACGCACAAATATGTACCAGGATCTAGGAAAACATCTAAATTTCTGCACATCATGTCATTTATTAACTAGAACACCACTGCACGTGCAGGGAGACAGGAACAGCACCAATGGCCTCGGGCAGATCTCTCCAATCTGCACAAGAACAAGGGCCGAGAGAGACAACTAAACCACTGGAGATTTCAGCCAAAATAACAAAGATTATATATCACCAAAATCCAGAGAAGGGGGAAAAGCAATAAGCAAGGACTAATTTCAGTACAGCAGAATGCATGAAAAATTTATTGCTGAAGCAAAATGCTGAAGATGAAGTTGTATGCAGCAGGAATAAAGGTTATAGCATAGGACTGTAAGCAAGACCTCTGTCAGACTAATGAACAATTTGGGCGGTGAAATTCTCAAAAAAAGTACTCCCCTCTCAAAGGACAACCTCATTAAAATGAACATACCACAGGGAGAGACAACACTCCTTTAAAATATTTTCTTTTAAAAGCAAGTAAAAAGTAAACAGTAATGCAGCCAGCCAGCCCAGACTGCAGACACATGTAAATGCAAAGGGAGGTCTGGTAGTCACCAATAATCCCAATATGGTTCAAATTCTGTCTGCAAGGAATTCTAGTCTGTCTCAAAAAACCAAAAGGATACATAAAAACTGCAAAAAACCCTGCTGTATTTTAAAATCTCTTAAAATTCTGAAAACGATAAGAAAAAACAGTTGAAGATGTGGGTACTTTAGAAGCAAAATCTCAGAACTAAGAGATACCTGAACAGAATTGGGGACTACATCAGCCAAGACCACTGAGCAGGTCTACAAAAGGAAACAAAGTTCTACTCATATATGTAAAGTTGCATTTGATAATAATTTTCAAAGATTTATTATTTCAGTCTGGACAGGGCTTATGCTGCAGAAAGTTGTCAGCTGTCCTGGGGGATGTATGTCCACACTTCACTAAAATCTGACAGGTTACAAAAAATTACTTGAACCAGAATGAATGGTGGGCCTATGCACGACCAGCACACTGGCAAGATTTTTATTCTGAGTCAACTAAATAGTTTGGGGAGTTTGTTTTGCATGGTTTTTATTTTACAAAGCAGTATCTGGCAAGGCTGGTTTTGCTAAAGCTGGAGCCCTCACCTATCCCACCTGGAGAGCTGTGTGCTTGGTGCAAACTACAACCTGCAGCTCTGCTCTGCTGCTGTTCCCCCATGGCCAGCACAGAGAACAGCAATGGAAGGCCATGTAACTGTATATGGATGTTCATAAAGCCAGAGATTACAGGTGGAAGCATTATTTCCAGATAATCCAGAAAACAAAGGGAGCTGAGACCACATTCCTACTATAAGAAAGGCTCAAATTCTTACATGAAAAAATTAATTTTTTCAAATCAGAATCTGCTAGAGCAGTAACTTGCCACATCATACATGAATCATTTGCTCATAGCAAAGGGGAAAGCAAGATCCCTGAGGCTGAAAAACTGGTAGTAATCTCTTAGCCAGCATTAAAGAAAACAGTAGTAAGACTTAAGGACGTATTAGCCACATCCAAGAAACTCACATTTCTATTGCTTCTCTAATACATAATTATGGCTATGTAGGAGTAATGTTTAGCAATTCAAATATTGATTAAATTAGTAATTCCTTGACAGACCTATTTTAGATTAAACCAATCAGGGCACCCATCTAATAAACAGCTGATTTTAGTGCCACTTATGAGTATGCAGTACTATTTTAAGTTTTCACAACCTATAAGCAAAAAAACATTTACAACAGAAGGACCTCAGGTAGTTTAATTGGAGATCGCCTGAAAATGACATTGTTCTATTGCTACAAATGAAGCCAAAGTGACCACTAACTGCATCAGAGTTTATAAACTGGGTACTTAAGGATGTACAACTTTCAAAAATGTTATACAGAAAAATCCTAAAAAAAAATCAGAGATTCAGAGGGCTTTGGAAATAATAGGCCTTGGATCTGAAGTTTTACTTAGCTGAAGGACAGGCTGCAGGGCAGTTTACTGCTGTATGCAGCTACCCAAGAGAGACATATCATTCTGCTGTGTTTGAAGTACACAGGAATACACTACACAGAGAATAAGTAAGTTAAATGATAGAATTACCAGATCAGATGCTAGCTAGCCTTGAAATCCTCTTCCCTCAGAACACAACTTAAAAGAATCCAAGTGTTCTATAGATGGGGAAAGAGAACAGTTAACTTGGACACTGCTGTTATTTTCTTAATGAAACACCTCTTGCTTCCAAACTGTGACTCATGAGGAACCTTCCTACTACACACACTGGCAAGCCTCTTTATTGCCTGGCACTATCAGCACAGGGAGCAATTTAAATCCAGGTGTGTCTCTGAGTTACCGGTCACTGACAGAACTGAAGCCTTTTTAGCTTGGTAAGAAACCATTTAAATATTCTTGGTTTTAACTGTAGTCAGACAAGAATTTTTATTTTAAGGGGGTGATTGTTTTTTTGGCTTGTTTTGTGGGTTTGTTGGTTTTTTGGTTGAGGTTTTTTCTTATGTGAAATGGAACTGTCTGAACTGTGCCCTGAGCAGGGCCAAGAGGCAAAGCCCAGGAGGGAGTTTGCTCCCTTGCACCAGATCATCTACAGAGATTCAGGATGGTACTGGTAATGCTCCTGGAGCCCACTGCGTGTCCAACTGCCCTCCATGACAGGGAGGATGGCTTATCTCCCTGTTCCACATGAGTATCTGACAGCAGGAGTTTGGGGAGTGCCTGGAACGAGCATCCATAAAGAACCATGTGAAGGGAGGACTGATTCTGCCTTCTGACTATTCTGCATTTCAAAGATACCTCAGCTCTATCTCAGTTTGCTACAGCTCCTCACCCACAAGGCTTAAGGGCATCCTATGCATTAGTGCAGGTAGAAACATAACCACTTAGGCAGTTGAACTGAATTATTTTTTGCAGACCCAAAAATAAAACCAATCTGTTATTATGAACCTTTATTAAGCGGCTCACATTTCAGTATAAATCACACTAAAAAGATTTTTAAAAAAGATATTTACACTACAGTGCTGACACATTTAAAATGAAAAAATTGGTATAAATAAGCTCCATGGAAAAGCCTGGAATTGTCAAAAAGAATTCTGGCTCATCTTACAAAAAATATATATGTTAAATGTCAGCTCTACTCTAAAACCTACAACTCAAAATTATTTAAAGACTTCTTTATGTTAAACCTGCAGTGTTTACAGTGCATCTGGCCCTAAGTGCTTTGATACTTCACAGTTATGGACAGGCACTGAGGAATGTTACAAAGCTACATAACTATTTTCTGTAACAGATGCGAAGACAAGTCACAAACTTGCCTCACAATTTATGATCTTTACATTATTACATCATTAAGTTTAAAAAGGAATTTAAAACCATATATACAAATTTAGCACAAAAAATCATCCTCTCTTTGTCCATGCAATTTTGGATATGATGAACTATGTTGTCTTGTATCATCTGGATGTACGTGACCTCCAGAGCACAACTTGCCTTGTAAGTCCTTGTTACCGGGTTCAAATTTAGAATCCACTTCCAACTTCAGTGATGTCAACTCAACGTGATCCAGCCTAGCCTGAACATTCTGTCCCCCAACATCATTAGGTGTCACTGTCTTTTCAGCAAGATCAACATTCATGGGTTCTTCTTTTATTCGGAGTGATGCAAGAGGTTCATGTTTTATCGGCAAATATTCCTGCTGCAGGTACTTGGTCTGCAAAGCATCTGGAAATTTGGTGTCTTCGGAGGTATCTTTGCTCATGGTACAAATTCTGTCAGTCTGAAGTCCAACAACCGAAGACTTGGCAGAGGTCCCTGCTTCAACAGTACTTGTGTTTTGAGAGAGTTCTTCCTCTGAATGATAGAGCTTGAGCCGGATGTGCCAAGCCAAACTACACACAGCTGAAACTGTTTTGAACTGGTGCACAACATTCCTCGGTATGAAATAAATGTCATTATCAAATAACTGGATTCTGGCATATCGAATGCCTTCCCTTCGCAGCTGATTAAGTTTTGCATCATCAACCCACTGGACACACTGCAGGGAAAAGGTGGGGGAAAGGTGAAAACTCTGACTTAGTTCTCAGAGGACACTGACCATTAGTTCTTAGCATGCTTACCTGTGAGAGTGGGGGCTCATGCAAGTCTAACTGCATTCGCTGAACTACCTCCAAGAAGTCCTCAGCATGAAAACAAATTACATCTTTGGTTATACGAGGCTGCTCAGACCTACAGAAGAGTAAGAAATGCAGAGTCAGAGGCTGAAACTAACATGCTACAGAAAATAACAAAACGTCTGCAAGCAAAGATAGAGCAAATTATTTAACTTAAATTCAACTCTAGCATAACCTATATTTTTAAAGAAAAACATTGACCAAAAAGCTTAATTCTAAAATACAACCTCATTAAACTGGTTAAACAAATTACAATTTCTTGGTAAGCTGAAGTAAAGGCAGCAATAAAAGGCCAACAAAACACACAATTTTTCATTTCTATTTTTAGCTGACCTCTAGTCTGCCTTGATGCTGAAAGACAGCTGCCCCAGATACACTGGGCTTACTCTGTCAGCACTCCAATATCATGCACCCATCATGTACCTGAGCTCACAGCAGTCTGACTGCGAACACTATGGCAGTGACTGCTTGGCATCTCAGCCTCTAGATCAGTTAGGAGTAAAAGCTGAACCTACATTAAGTTGCCACAATGCTAGTAATCAGCCAATACCGACATCCTCCACAAAATACCCCTTAAAAATACATCCCTATTTATGCTCACTAGAAAGAACAAAGTCTGAATTAGGCTTTGTCTCCAAGTTGTTAGGAGAAACATCTCTAGCTCCAAAGCATCTCTCCCAAAGATATGCACACCATTTATACAGCTCCTCTAGAATCAGCTAACAAAAGGCAAAAGCAGCTACAATCCTTTTCACTTTCTGATCTCAAGGCCAAACTCTGTTCCTCACTGAAAACATAAAAAAAAAAAAAAAGCTCCACATACTGCTTTTGAGGGATGTTTGCATTTTAAATGGATTTTTTAATTTAAATGTGATGATATGAAGATTTTGTTTAAAGGATAAAGCTCACATTGGAGTGGTTTTGCAAGGACAGTTTCTCAGCCAGAAAGAACCTGGTTGATGATTTCTTTCCTTCCTCCTCTGGAGTCTCGCGAGGCTCCATCTCCTCAGCCAGCAGTGGCACAGGCTGCACATCCAGGCGCTGCCCATCCATTCCAGGACTGAAACCAGGGGTCAGAACCAGGATACACTGCTATCCTCCTGCCTCTCCCACCTGCAGGGCTGGGCTGGCTCCTGCCATCCCTCCAGCACATCCCTCACCCCCACTGCCACCCCTGCAAAACCCTGGTAACAAGTCAGACCTAGGGGGTTTGGGGAGCAACTGATGCAACAGAGCTGATACATTTCAGAAGCTAATAGATGTTCAAGGCCTCTTTTTTAAAAGCAAGATGATCACCTATTTTTATATAGAGATATATATGTCCTATTATTACTGTTCTAGGAAGCTGGCAATGATGTATAGTTCATTCAGGCTTTTTAAACATAGGAGACATGTTTATTTTATTTAGGTCATGACCTCAATAAAGCAAAAAATAACCAGTCTGAGGCTTTTTTCAGGAGAAAAAAAATCCCAGATCAACTAGTGAAAGTATGCTAGGGAAAATTTTCAGACCACGTATTTTACTTTCAATTTTACAAAGATTAAAATGTGTCTCTATATTTTGATCTATAGACTCCTGAACAGGATTTAAACACTGAAAGCAAAAAGCTTCAGAAAGACTTCTAATCAGTGGCATTAAAAGCATTAACTACATTAATCTACCTTTTATAATACAGGCATTTATTTTTAAAATATGAATTTGCATTTGGAGTCACCAGTATTTGTAAATGAAGTTAAGAATTAAAATTGATTGAAAAGAATATTTCGCACACTAAGAGAGCTTCAATCCAAATCAATGTGTTTTCCCAGCAGTGTCTATTCTGGTGCAATTCTGTGCTGCAATTCTACCACAAAACACAACATTCATTTTGCAAACAACTGAAAAAAAAAAATACTGTCAGATGATTTTAAATTCTGCATTTGCAGATCTCTATCTTTACTAAAACTTTGACGTAGTATTTTGCAAAACCTCTAATTTAGAGGGTATCATGTACCCACCCCCAAGCAAAACTGTAGCACAGAACTTCTGTTAATGTCCAAAAAGACATTAAATGAAAACAGAATGCAAGATAACTTCAGAAAAACCCATTTAAGCCTCTACTAGAGAGTTGCTAGAACTGGTTTTGGCAGTATTTCTTCCCCTTAACCTCCTTCTTCAAAAGGACAGTATTCCTTTTGCTGTAACTTTTCAAAACAGATTCAAGACTAGAGGTTTTACCATTACTGTTTCTGGCCTAATGCATAAACTCTGGCAATATATAACAGATTCTTATGATCATACAGAGAAGCACAACTTCAGTCTCTAGAACACAAGCTTGAAAGCTACTTGCTGAAGCACAGGTTTCTTTTTGCCAACAACAGTGCTACAAAGTGTCTTTTGCTGTACAGTAAAAACCCACCTGAATTCCCCACCTAAAAATCCTCTAAACTTCCATAATTTTAAATTTCACAGGCATATCAGAAGTTCTAAAGCTCACTTGGTATCACCTATGAAAATGGCATTAAGTAATCAGCATAATCACACCTGCATTTATCAGATTTCAGTGCAATAATTGAAATGTTTGCTGGCAATAGTCAGAGTTCTTCTGTAAATTGTAAACATGCAAAGCAATAAAAAGAACATAATGATACAGTAATTTTACAAAATACCTCAAATAAAGATCCTGTCACACTTGGGAGAAGAAAAAAATTTTTCTTTCTTCGAAATAATATGTTTAGTTTTCATTTCTGTCCTCTAGCACTATAACCTGCTTTTTGCTTTGCAACAGTTCTGTTCCTGTCTGTTCTGAAACACACCATTTATCCCACTGAAACAACTCCCACTTTCTTTAAATCTACAGCAGTTTACAAAGCTTTTTTTGCACACTCAATCCATTTTTATGAATTTAGTTCAGGGAGCCCAGGAATTTCTTTATTTTCTCCTCACATTATTTTTATATACATTATCTCATCACTAGAACACATGCATTTTTACTGCATAGTGCCTTAATCACCCCAGAATATCTCCAACTTTTCAGGTTTCTTCAACCACTCAAACAGATTTAAAAAAGAAACGAAACTGAATAAAAATCAAAACTAGATTTTTCATAACTTCCATTCATGTTGTTTCCTTTAAAATAAATCCACTCACAGATTGCAAATTACAGCACAACTACTACCTGAAATTATTTTAATGTGCTACATTAATCAATAATGCTTCATTATCATAAGCCCTGATTAGTTCTCATCATGTATGTACACTGAAGTGGCTTTTCAAAATTACACAAAAGTGGAAAGGGAAAGCAGGAATTATCATTTAGGCCAAATCAAGCCTGAAATACATAACTTTTATTGTGTTGCTTGTGCTGTACCCTTTACTCCTCTCCGTACATCGGTCACAAATTTTTTATTCTGAATTAAAAGATACATTTTCAGTCCTCATGCTGAAGTGAAATACTGATATTTCTTTTTTATCCCCCAAACCGAAGTACTTTCAAGTATGCTATAAAGCTATAGGAAGAGAATGGGAAGCTCTCACACACTTAAATTACTATCAATTTAAATTCTTAATCTCCACAGACATCTAAGTTCAGGAAGTAGGGTTTGGTTTCTTTACTTCCTTTGCAAGTCCCTCTCTCAAATGTGCAAAGCGTAATCTAAAATACTCAGATCTACAGTCATCTCAGCCCTTGCCCTGCTACCACTGCTCAGTCTCAATTCACCCCAGCATCTTGGTCAGAGCAAGCAGGATGTTGAAGGCTCCCACTGTCATCAACCTGAAGAGGAAAGAAACTGAAAACCTCAGAGCCCAAGAGACAAACACATTATCATCTGAACAATCCAGTTCTTCCCCAATAACAATTATTCTATTTTCTGTGTCAATAAACTCATCCACTGTAACACAAATTCATGTAATTTCATTCAAAGGGAATTCACTCTTCCAATAGCTAGACAGACACAAAGAGCAAAAGGTATTTATAGTGTTTACACATGCAAAGGTAACCTCCAAAACTAACGTCATTCTCCAAGCTCTGAAGATCCTGAAAAATGCCTCTTAGATCTGGACCAGGAAGCCCATATAGTTATGGGCTTTTTATTTGGTTAACATGCAAACAAGCTTCACATGAGGCACATTTCATTTGCTGAATCTCATACAGGAATTCCAAAGACAGACACCAAAAAATATCACACAACTTCCAACAGGATTCTTCCTAGGTGAGCTACCATAAATAAATAAATCAGGGTTATAACAGCCATGACTTGGGAAGCAGAAGCATAAGAATTCTGCTCATCTCCAGACAACACAAAGAACTGCCAGAAGGTCTCCATGTGCACCTGTGCAGCAGCAACAGCTCAGTCTCTATGCACCACTTTGTTTTGCTTAAAGTGTCAAGTGTTTTTACATCTAAGGCGACCTCAGTTACAGCAACTCAATTGTAGTTATTGAACTGTCACTGCAAGGTACCTTTCTGGTTTCAACCATACAGCAAAACCATATGCAAGCTAGCAGAGGGCAGACAAACATCTAATGCTCAGCCAGACTACAAAGTCTTCATTAACTCTTTAATCCTAGATAAATCTATTCTGCACTCTCTCCCAATTATAAATGACAATCCAGGCAAATATTTTTCAGACACCTAGGTGAAGCCAATCAACACCTACCACTCCCCACAGTGTACAGCCTTCAACACTCCCACAGCAGCTGTGGTCTGTCGCTCAAAACCTTGTCCTATGTGATCCGCATGGGCTCGGGTCCGGTCTTCAAATAGCATTTCACGGGGTTCACTGGTTCGAGGTAGGTACTGCAAGTTTTTTATTTCATTGGTAGTTCTGTGTAAGAAAAACAGTAACAGTGATATAGAAATTCCTCTGAATTATCTAATTTCCATCACAGCCAATAGGACTGTGATAAACAATCTCTTCAATGAGAGCAAGAGTCAAACAAGGAAAACAGTGACATTTAGGTCAAATAAAAATGTAATGAGCTATGTAAAAAATCCTCGGAGGTCATAACACATCTACTCATATGTAACAACAGGGGTATCAATTCCAGTCTCATGGCATATATCAGTAAGTACATGCGTGTACACATTTTCCTGAAGTTTTCACCTTAAATTTCTACTAAAGCGCCAAAAATGACCAGCACCTAACTTGGCTAGACAGTAAAAATTAAAACAAAAAAATCCTGGATTCTTACATAACAAAACAACAAAATAGTGAATTTGGAGATGAAGATTTACAGAAATTTATATTAACATGTCGTATCAAACAGTGAAAAGTTTGGGATAAAATGAAGTTCTAAAGAAAAAATACTAACCAGACATTTACCAATTAAAATAATTCAACTCACCTCTTCCTTTTGAAAGGTGACTTTGGCATGTCAGCCACAGGGATCATCTGTTCTCCTGGACGTACCCACATAATGGGACCATCATCACTGTCTTTACGACTCTCTAATTTTAAACTAGAAAGTGTTCCCCATGGCAGTGTACACTAATGGGAAATACAAGCCACAATTTTGAAGTGAGTTACTTTAATAAACTTGTTAAAAGCAGCCTTTATCTCTCATGATGAAAATATTTATTAGAACACTCAATTATCTAAACAAGTATCACATACTCTCACTTTATTGTAACAGCTCTACACAGCATGTTGTCCCCCTTCTCCCAGCCCATTCCCTTCTGTCCTTACTTTTAAGAAGGGTGATTCTTCCAACATATCAAGGAATTCAGGGAAGTAATCCCCCACTTCCTCATCAACTGCTCCAACCAGGCTGATCTGTCTCATTGGGCCAGCTCTATACGTACCATGAGAGTATGTTCTTTTTACCTACAAGTAGAATGACAACAAAAATTATACCGAGTCCTTCCTGTGCAGAATCTACATTCAATGAACACCTTTAATCTCTATGCTTACACTTTCTGACATTAGTCCTTCAGTATTCAGCGTACTTAAGTTATTATGAAGTCAATTACTAAAAACTCAAAGACAGAAGATCTTATTAAACATCCATGACAATTTATATTTTAACACCTGAAGGTAAAGTGGAGTAACTATTCATTGCCTTTCAAGAAGATAACATTCCAAACCAGCAACTGTAAAAAGATACGAATGCATGTTCTGCTCAGTAACTAGTCAATAAGGACTCTTACCTGGATTACTCAAGTCTAGATGAATTTCTACCTTTTACCTGCAACAGGCAGAACTCTGAGTTACAAGTAATTTAACTCTTAACGTTTCCTCTGCTAATCATCCTCTCCCTACAGCCTCTGTACAAGCACATTAATTGGAGCAAATTACAACAGTGAACACAAGGCTCTAAGGAGTTTGTACAGAAAGCGAGACAATGATAGTTACTCCTTCATTTTTGCTGTGCTGTATTAGCACATCTTGTGCTCCCTTCAGACTTTAAGGGCTGTAACATTCACCTCTCATGAGAAATCTTTTATTGTGAAATTTGAACAGAAACACCTATTAAGTTTTTGTTCAACAATGTGATCTGTTGTGATAGATCACCAAAATAGTGATCAGGCATGAGATTGATGACGATTATGTCCACTTAAGCTTCTGATTTTCTACTTAACAGGCTGAAAGACACAGTGGCATTATGAGATAAAAGGTGAAGAGATCAGAACAGAGGAAAGAGCAGATGGATTACTGCACACACCAAGTAAGGCTCCTGTATAGCACCTCCAGACATTCTGCATCCAAAGCAAGAAAAGAAAAAAAGTGCAAGGAAAACAGTTAATGAAATACTGCTTAGCTATGGTCCTCACCCAAACAGACCATTAACATTCCTAATAGTTATGGCACTGCAGAGGACAATTAACAGCAGTTCCTGAAAATAAAACATGGAACATGGAACAGCACTGTGCCCTTCTGAGAAACTCAAATGATGTAACCTGATCTTTCCAGAAATGCAGAACCAAACACTGTTTAGATCATCACTCATTCCTCCCAGCAAACGGAGGCACAGCTAGAAGTAGGATTTTACGAAGTGTCTTAGCTAATGCTACAGCAAGCAATCACAGACACACTGAAAAAACAGTCCAGTAATATTCCTCTATTCTTCAAATCCTTAGTGGTACATTCCTGCAGGCTTTTTGCAGAGACTGCTGGTGATTTTGTAAAAAAATGTCACAAAACATTAATTTCTGATGAATCTGCATCAGCTCAGTCCTCAGCTGTATCTGCTCTGGCACAAAGCATCAGGAGCTTGTACAACTACAGCAATGAGCAAGGAAGAACCCTAAAACCCGTTTCTGAAGCAGAAAACAGACACCCACAAATCTGTGACACTTTATTAAAAAGCCTAACATGCAAAAGGATGTTTCACTGACATAAGTAGCTTAGTATTCCACCACTTCAGCCCAGGACATTAAGATGCTGTTTTCATCTACATACCTGATTAAAGAGAACCATTTTTCTGCCTTTTTCCACACTTCTGCTCCCTACTACCACTCTTCCAAGCAACAAGTGGTAAGACGAGAGAAAATGGCCTGAAGTTGTATCATGGGAAGTTTATATTAGATAATAAAAATTTCTTCACCAAAAAGGTTCTCAAGCACTGGAACGAGCTGCCCAGGGAAACAATTGAGTCACCATCCCTGGAGGCATTTAAAAGATGAGTAGATGTGGGATTTAAGGACATGCTTTAGTGATGGATTTGGCAAGACTGGGTTAACAGTTGGACTCTTAGAAAGGTCTTAAAGGTCTTTTTCATCCTAAATCATTTTATGATTCATATAGCATATGATAAACCGGTTGTGAAACTACTCCAAGTCAAAACTCTAAAAATTCTCCTAAAATACTAACTTAAAGCTTGGAAAAGCTATGAAGCTTCCAGCTGGATCAACCCACCCATCTGGCTTATATACCACTAGGTGTTGGTAATGAAGCATAAAGTCAGCAAAGTATTTAGCTGCAGCATAATGCTTGCATTAAGGAGGATCAATTAAGAAATTTTTTATTTGTTCCCAAAAAAAAGACCATGCCACGGAAAGTTAAAACTGAAAAATGAACACAGTTTTTAAAGCATTGTTTGTCAAACCCCTTTCACCCCCAGCTCTTCTGGTCAACCACCCTCCCCTTGATCAGGAGGCAGTACAATTGCTTCTCATGATCCAGCTTAGGAGAAGAACTACCAACATGAATGCTAAAATAATGTCAAAATTACAAATGATGAGTGGTTTCTTCTGAGACCACATTCAGAATCACATCATTGCAAATACAGAATGAAATGGCTGAGTGATTAAGAACTCTGTGGTGGCTCAACCCCAGGCAGGGGATACTGATCTCACAGTGCCTGCTCACTCACCTCCCACAGTGGTGAGACATGGGAGAGAACAGGAAAAGCAAGGAAATGTATGGGTCCAGATAAACACAGTTTATTCAGCAAAGAGGAAATTGAGGAAGAAAAACCACCAAGTGGTGTTTTCCACCACTCACCAACTCCCACAAGCAGACTGATGCCCCAGCAGCCCCCAAGCAATAGGCACCTTCCAGCCAACCATCAGTCCCCTCAGGATTGTTTGCTGAGCGTGATGTTACATGGCACAGCATATCCCTGCAGTCAATTGGGACCAGCTGTCCCAGCCATGTCTCACCCACCCCAGCCTACTCACCACAGGGTCCTGGAAGCCCTGACACTCTGCCATTGATGCTCAGCAATAGCTAAAACACCAGGGTGTTACCAACAGTTTTAGTCACAAATGCAAAACACAGTCCACAAAGAAAATTAACCCATCCAGATCCAGCATAAACAGGAAGAAAATCCATGCTGGTGATCAAAGGGGAAGATTTGCTCTCTCTTTTCCCTTCCTTCCTGATAGCATTAGGTCCTTTGAAGATGGACAGGGAGCAAGCCTAGGGAAGTTATCTGAATTTAATCCAGGAATTACCTAAACAATTTCTCTATTTTAGAAAATATTAAAAATTTAATAAAGACATAGACCATAAATACTAATGCCTGGTCAGAAAGAACAAGAGAGAGTTTGAAAGATGAAGCAGCTGTGGGCAGTGAAATGCAACTCCCATCACATCTCTTTGAACTGGGTTGTAGCATTCTAAGCTCTAGTCTTGGAGCAGAGGTTGATGCTTAAACTAAAATACCTTAGATCAGGTTAAAGACTTAAGACAAGCACGTACAAAAAGGTGAAGTCATTCTCAGTGGGGAGAACTAGCTAATTTTCACCTACTCCCAACTTAGACTGCTACTAAGTCACAGTATGAGAGCACCAAAACCTCCTACTGATGTCTGACCTATGACAAACATAAAATTATTCCTAATAAAGACAACAACAAAATAAATATAACCTATGGCATATTAGACAACAGCAACATTTTCCCTTCCTTTTACTGTCAGTATCCTTTGGCTGGTTTGTTCATAGGAAGAGAAATAGATTCCTCTACGTATTTCTAAACTCACAAAAACAATATTGATGTACTAAAACCAGTACCTACTAATCAAATTCTATATTAAATAATGCACCGACCTCTAATGAAGTATTATAAATATGAAGTTTTATATATATATACACCTTCTAGACAGTAATTTTCACAGATGTAATTTCACAGCTTACAGTGTGACTAGGTTTTTAGAATTTTACAGAGCTGCTCAAAACCGGAACAATTTAAATCCTTAATAAAAGGAGGAATCAAGAACATGCTGCTCTTGTAGCACATGGTCAGGAATGAATACACACACAAATCACCAACTACATGCAGTATAATACCACAGACAGGTAAAAGAGATAGAAACATATAAGATAATAAATATGACATTCTAACTTCTTTCTTCTCACGTAGCTTACATTTGAAGTATGTCACCTAAAAACTCACAAAACTAGACTGTGTCATTCTCTTGCATCATGATAATGGAAAATTATGACAGTAAAATCACTGAATCCACAATTAGTAAAACTTGAGAATTATCTGCTTCTGTGACTCACATGGCCTCAACTGATTTTTTAATAGCAAATATTTTGACAGAAATGTCTTGTGTCTAACAAGAATCTGAAGATTAAATGTGAAAACACATATACACATACATATATAAAAATAACGAAAAATGTATTTGAGCATTATCATCCTACAAATGGAAACATTTTAGACACTATATGTTAAAGATGTTTTTGAGTAAGTCACAAAGTGGAAGGAACAATCCACAGAAACCATGCATTTCAAGAGAGGAATTTAAAAAATGTAAACCAGGACAAGTAACAACTGAATTCTTCTTTTTGATATAGTAGGGTGTGAGTTGTTGTGGGGTTTGGGTGGAGGGTTTTGGGGATTTTTCAGTTGAAAATTTGTAAGTAATTTAAAGGTTTAAATTTATTTCAATTTTTCACCTTTAAAACCAAGGTCTGGAAAAACAGTCCTCAGGAAAAAAAAATAGCTAACAACAAACAAAAATATTAGCCACCAACTGAACCCAAAACAATTAAGATACCCACAAAGTCCCATCAAAGACCAACAAAAAAATCCAAAGACATTATATCACCTAAGAATATGCAAGGACATTGAGGGAATAGAGAGTTTTGCTACACAAGTGCACAAGCACTTACACATTAGTATCTCAGAATGGAAAACATCTAATTTCACATCTAAGTCGCTGTTATCTCAAATGCTACAGCCATGAATAGGTCATTACCATTCCTGCTAATTTGGTACATTTCAATGAAGTGCTCAAATGGTTTTCTGTTTCTTGCCAACTTTTTTCAAATCCTTAAATGCTTCCTTGTATTTCCAATTTCAAATGGGAACTGACACTGAACAAAAATTCATCAAAATTGCTCTGATGTCACAAATACCTGTTAATCTGTTTGGCCTCTTTTTTCGATACTTCATACTCCTTCCTTCACCTTTTTTTCCTTTTCTAGGTCAGGGTTTTGGTATCAGAATGGGATATCCTGACACTTCTGTCATTACTTAATTGTCATTAAAATCCTAATCTCAACAAATAGTACTTCCCAATTGGAAGTTTCTGGAAATGCAATCCCAAGATTTTACTGCATTATTAGTTTCACCAGTGTCCTTTTATCACTGTAGTTCATTTATCACCTGACATGTTTCATCCTGCAGCTGAAATCCTCAAATAATACCATGGATGAACAGAGGTTTCTAAAAGCAAAATTACTTCACTTTTATTCTGAATTCCAGCGACACAAACAGTGGAGCAGTCGACAAAGAATTTTTAAAAATAAATTAAAAATTAAGGATAGCATCAAGTGTATACCTTCATGGGAAATGATGTGGCAAAAGCAAAGTAACTACTATTACTCTTGTAGCTCAGGCAGATTCATGACAGGGTCAGTCTCAGATCCTGTCCAAGCTGCCAGTACAAACATCCAGGGTTTTATTTAGGTTTGGGGTTTGTCAATACAGAGTATGAGACTAAAAAGAGTAGCACAACACTGTCATCTCATATTTATTGGATGAAACTATCCAGAAGAAATCTAGACAGGTAACTGTTTTCTAAGTGGAAAACAAATGAGCGTGTGTTGCAGATTTCTAATGTCATTCCAAGGGTATTTAAAAAGTGAAAACTTCTTGTGCTTCAAGACAACATGTTGCCATCATCTATCCGAAAGTCTCTTAAATGTAGTCTTACAAATTAGTTTTTAAAACATGATTTTGTTTTTGATTTTTTAAGATAAAGAATCTTTTTTAAGAAGAATTTTTAAAAGAACCAATCTTTTTTGGATTAAAAAAAAGAGAATGGGGCAATATACTTGCTTTAACAGAGATAAAATTTTATTTTTCACCATCCAGAAGGAGAAAACAAAAGTAGGCTTTATTTTGGAGGACTTTTAACAGCAAGCAGTTGCTAAAAAATGTTATTTCTTTTGAATAACTAACCAAACATTTAACCAGCCTAAAAGCAAGAAGCAAATTCTATTGAAAAAAAAGATTCTGACCCTGTGCTCTGATGAGACCCCACCTGCAGTGCTGCATCCAGCTCTGGGGTCCCAGCACAGGAGGGGCACCAACCTGTTGGAGCATCCAGAGGAAGGCCATGAAGATGATGAGAGGGCTGAAGCACATGTCCTATAAAGCCAGACTGGTGCTGTTCAGCCTGGGGAAGAGGCTCCAGGGAGACCTTAGAGCAACCTTCAAGAATCTAAAGGGAACTACAGAAAAGCAGGAGAGGGACAGTGTAGAAGGGCATGTAGTGTCAGGACAAGGGGGAATGGCTTTCAACTGAAAGAAGGCAAGTTTAGATTTTATAAAGAACAACTTTGCTGTGATGGTGCTGAGGAACTGGAGCAGGATGCACAGAAAAGCTATGTACGGATGCCCCATCCCTGGAAGTGTTCAAGGCCAGGCTGGATGGGGCTCTGAGCAATCTGGTCTAGTGGAAGGTGCCCTGTCCCTGCCCATGGCAGGTGGTTGGAACTAGATGGTCTTTCCAACACAAATCACTCCATGACTCTAACTCAAAACCACAAAGTGAGTTCTTCAAATCTGGAAGACAGTAACATGCCATCTTAAAGAAACAGGTGTCAAGAGGAGACAAAGGAGCTCGAGATTATTTAGCCTAATTCCAATTTCCAGAAGAAAACACTTAGCTGGATACAACTATCAACTACCTAGAAATAAGATAGTAAGAACTAATAAACATGGTCATGTGAAAAAAAAAAAAATCAAGTCTAACCAACCTTTGTTTCTGTGACTCGATAGACTTTTTCAGAGGACCAGTAGACATCTTGACATTTGCATTATATTCTAAAAAGTGCTACAGAAATGTGGTCTAGTAAGAGCAAACTGGGAAGTTTTGTCGGTGCCCATGTATCTAATTTTTGGGTACCCAGCAAGGATCCTTCTTTTGAACACAGTGTATCCTCATGAAACCCACAGGTATCACAACACTGCAAGTCCATTACAGGAAAGGATCAAAATTAAGAACTTGAAACTGGAGAGGGGGTCTGAAAGCAAAGGATATAATTCACTTTAAACAAAAGTAAGAACTACACTCACATATATATTTAATGAACTGCATAAACATGAAAAGGGAAGCAACTCAATTAACAGGAGTTGCTGCTACAGCAGATCACAAACTGCTCTGAAAAAGGAAGAAATAAATAACTAAGAGCAATAACTTGCAAGATGCAGCGATCTTCTCCTACTCCTTGACATCAATACACCGTGTCGATTTTTAGTACTGTATTTTAAGAAAAAATAAGGATGACTGAAGTGAGCATAAGGGGAGAACACTAAGACTAATAACAGTATAACATGTAACGGTAGACTGAAATAACTTGAATTACTTAATCTAGGGAGAGGGAAGAAAATGAGCTATTAAGTAATCTCCAAATATAGAAAAAACTGAAAGAAAAGGATAAATTGTTTGCCTTGTCCATTAAAGATCAGAATAATAGGATAAAAGGAAAAACAAGGAAAAAATGATTTTACAACAGATTTGTTTGAAAAGAGTGGAATCACCTTGAGATCTCCCACAAACACATTGACAAGGACTTGTCAGATATGACTTAAATATAGTCTATCTTGTCTTGCAGCAGAGGAATTGTGGAGTACTGCACAGCATTTTACTTCACCTGTACTAAGAAGTTGCCTCTGGGACAAGACAGTAAAATCAATGCACTAAGCATTGTTCCAGTTACACATCAACTGTGAGCTTTGGGGTTTCAGCACAGCAATAAAAATTTACACTTGCCCAGCACGAGGAAAATGTAATGAGTTCAAAATATTAACAAGTATCTCAACAGCACTATATAGCTTAAGTGAAGTGATGTAAGCTGCAAGTAGGTGGTAAAAGCTGATTATTTACATTCTTTAAAACCCACACAAGAACCTGACAAGATTCATGGCTATCAGGTAACTGATGCAGCTGTTGCTATCTACATGAATGAGGGAGCCCAGGGAAAATGGAGATGCAAGATAGTTTTTCCCCACTGTAAGGACTGACCTACTGGCTACAAGGATATCCAGACTAATTTCATTTTGCCCAATTACAGACAGTCTGACTAAGTCTTACAGTCAGTTCACAAACAGCTGTTCCACTAATGCAAAAAAAAATTTAAGGAGTACTTAGGCATAGGTCCAAGCTAGATGATGAAAAAAACCCCAATTCTTGCTGCAAAATTTGAAAGCTAATTCTTATTAGAAAGAACCAGTTCCAAATTTCTCTCTCCTGCACCTGCAGAAATATTCTCACAAATTTCTCTCCTTTATAATCTTCTAACAAGTAAAATTACACACTCTGACACAGGTGGATTGGGAAGAAAGCTGAAAGGAATTAGTTTCCAACTCTACAATTGTGTAAACGAAATAAATTACTTGAGAGATGCAGACCTCCCAGGTAAGCTTAGGAGGACTCCAATTTTGACCCCAGCAACAGAATTTACTTGAAATCGGCCTCTTATCACAGAGCTTGATGACTTAAAAATATGCATTACTTAAAACCAAAAAATCCCAAAACCACAGCTGTTACAAAACAGGAGGTGGAAAATTAAATAGTACCAAAAGGATCAAGCTGAAAAACAAAAACTGATAAAATGCTCTGTAATACTTTCCATTTTAGGCTTAGCTCAACCTTCTTTCTCATTTTTATTATACTTGTTTAGATCTTTTTAAATACTTGTATTTGTCAGATTGATTTTATGTGCTACATGAGCTCTTAGAAACCACCAAAGAATCTCTTGTACCAAAGTGATCTTAATTTTAGTGTTTTAGTTAAAATTAGCAAAGGAATACCCAAGTTTCTTAAAGATGATGAAGTCCAAGATACATAATCAAGGCAGATTTGATTTCCTACTTAGACCTCAGAAAACACCTCATTCTTCAATTGATATTATACAACAACTGCTAGACATTGCTCAGTCTGCTCAGGACAAGGAACACCACAGCACAAAGCATGGGCAATGTAGGAACAGAAAACTAAATACATTTAAAGTTTCATCAAAATATACTTCAACAGGATATTAGAATCCCTTTAAAAGATCCACAAAGAGCTTAGTGAGGCAGGAGAATGTTCTCAATCTGCACAAAACATAACAAGTCAGAAAGGAGAATACAAAGCTAACAAAACAGTTCAACTGGAGGAGACCACATGAAAAAAAACCCAAGAAATCAGCCAAAGTAAGTCAGAAATAAGAAAATCATAAGAAAAAATAGAATCAATAACTAGGTAACCAAGATACTGACTTAAGTATTCCAGGAAACAGGAATGCTGCACAGAAGATGATTTAAGTCTGATGTTTGCCTGTACAAGTTATTCCTACACCATATACCCCTTAGTTAGCAAAAATACAAGGAGACAAGCATTTTCTGTCAAGCAACCAAATTGAGAAGTGATAAAATGCCATGAAAAGTAAAGAAAAAATGAGGGAACACAAAGGAAAAGAAGATACCAGAACTAAACCTCCAGCCAAGTAAAATACAGCTTAGAAGACAGACCATGGAGCTGATGAGTTGAATGCTGTAATAATACAGTTTGGCTTCCCTTATCTACCACAGCCTCCTCTCTGTTCTTCCTTCACTTACACAATAATGGGGAATTATGATTTCAACCCCAACAAACACAGAACTGGTTTTACTACAGATATTGATGTTACAATTGCAATACCAATTTAATCTATCATTCTAATAAAATAATTCTATTATAATTCACAACAATAAAATTTGGGCTTTTCTTAACTATTTCTTTAGGGCAGGTAGTAGCACACAGCTATGCCTGAGTTAATGCTACCTGAAATGACCAGCTGGATTTCAGGAACATACTTACAAGGACAGATCCAGCTTTTCTTATATAAAATGACCAAAAACAGAGCAGCTCTGCAGAGTTGCCCATAATATGTTCTGTGATTTTTATTATTAATGATTCAGCTTACATAATCAATGTTTTTCTACTGTCATAGAATAGGAATATTCTGTGACTATAGTTCACAGAATATTCATATTCAATGGCAGTAGATATTTTCTCGGTCAGCACTGCAAATGTTCTCTTGCAGCAACATTTTAGTTCTGCATATCTTTGTGGATAACATACACCTGAAATTTGTCAATACATGCAAGTGTTCTATGCAAATGTTTATGCAGTCAAAAGAAAAATATGTTTTTCATGAAAAAGATGACAGTGTAACCTACACTTGAACTCTGCAATTGTCTCAAAAGTGAAAACTAAAACAGTTTAAAGCTGATCCATACAACATCTAAATTCACAAATAAGGGAGTTAAAAGGGTAATTGTGAGATAAAGTTGATATAATTAAAAACAGGATTGAGTTTCTTTGTAAGTTGTTTCATACTCACTGTAGGGGCTTTTTGCAATAACCTCATCATCAAGGTAAAAATTGGACAGATTTTTTTTCTTCCCGAAAACCAGTACTGTAAGTAACTTCTGTGCAACAGAAATGTATTTTCTACAGCAAGTTAATAAACAGCAGAGATGATGTTTAATCAGTAGCTGTTGTTAAGAGAGTATACAGTCATTTCTCTCCAAAAAATTTAAAATAAAAAAAATATTCAAAAGCTGCCAGTTAGTCTGCCATTTAACTTAAAAGCTTTCCAGACAATCCAATCAAGAGAGGAGAAACGCAAAGGGCTAAGCACCAAATCAGTAGCCACATTAACCTCCATGCTGTCCTTTAAGGATGGTTTTTGAAAACCCACGCTACAAATGCAGCTAATTTAACTGAGCCCTAACACAAGTTATGTATAACATTGTATTAAAGTATGTCACTTTTACGACAAATCTCATACAGATCAACTACAGTTCAGACACCCAGAAAACCACAGCTAAACCATTTTAACCCTCCAAAACTCATGGTTAAACTTCAGCTACAGAAGCAAATCCAAAAAAACCTACACACACGAGCATGCGAGCACTTCCCCTCCCCCAAAAACCCATTTTTATGTCTCAGTTAACAATTTTATTTTCAACACTGCAGGACTGACTTAAAGAAATTCCTTGTTTCTATGTCATCAACATAGCACAGCTAATAGCAACTACTCTAAAAAAAACCCATTCACAGTTGTTTGAAACCATTATATGACGTTAGAAAGTAAAATGCATAACCTCTTACCTGAGCATGAAAATTTGACATAGTCGTTGTCTCTATATCTTTCTTTCCCAAAATCTCCATTTTCACTGGTGAATTGGGAAAATTAAATGAAAAGTAGTCTAAAAAGTCAGGTAAATAAGTAGCTGCCCCATGAACAATACCCATTACATAGTAAGCTGCACAGTTTTCATTTTCACTAAAAACCAGACCCACAAACTCTTCTGCAAATCTCTCCATCTCCACAGGAGACAAGTGGGAGAGTTCATTACTGTAGGCATGGATAACTGATGCACCTCCGTTAGGCTGGTGCTCAATATGAATCAGCTGTTTGAACTCCAATGTGTCCAACCTTTTGAGTTTATTTTGAACCCGTGGCTCCTTTAACGAGACAAATGGAAACTCACTGTTCTCTGGTATCTTGGACTCACAGTCCTTCTTGGGATCCATATTTTTCCCACTGAAATCCTTAAGATGATCATCTATGATGCCTTTGGCTTCCTGATCCTCAATATCAGAAACCAATCCTGAGCAGATGGTCTGAATGGATTTGCTGTACATTTTTGGACGCTTCCTCTTCTCGTTCTCTTTATGTTTCTTTTTCTTTTTCTTCTTAACTTTTTTAATCTGTAGCTCTTCTGCATTGGTTTTTGGTTTCTCCTTCCCACCTGTTGAGAGTAAAGAAAAAAAATAAGAATGTTTTTATACAAAATATGTATTTAAAGACTGGGATTCAAAGTCACCAAAACCCTCATCATGGCACACAAAGACCAGAGACCAAAAGCAAGGGTCAAAATGTATATCTTATCAGAAGTGAGGAGGGTAAGAGACACCTTCCATGGTCATATTACAATGATAAATAAGCTGAGACAGCAAGGGAAAGACATCACAATAACCCAAGTTTCCCAAGGCTGCTTTCATGATGAGTCACAGTCCATCATTCCCTTTAACTGGTAATTAGCAGCTCCTGCCCCAGGAAGTCCAGAAACATCACAAGACAGCTGTCCAACACTGCCAAACAAGGGAATTACAAACCATCCTGGGAAACAAAAACGCAGCAGCAAGCTGCGGTCCACAGCTGCCACTTCCAGAACTGTCCTTGTCTGATGGGCTTTACATGGTTATTCTTTCACAACTAGATAAACTTTGTTGAAGAAGTACATGTGAGAACATCTAAAACCTGACCCCAAACATATTAAAAAATAAGTATAATTTAAACAAAAGACACATTACAGAAATTGCTCACAAAACAGAAACTAGCTTCAAGTTCACTATGCAAGCTGAAATGAAAACAAACTGTAATGTCCTAAAGGCAGAAACTATTCATTTGGGGATAACATATTCAAATGATTCCCAAGGTAAATGTTCTCACTTGTTTTAAACAAGTGAGGGCGTTTTCTTTGCAAGTAATAGAAGTGGTAACCCAAAAACTTCTAGCACTACATTGCCCTAAGATCATGCAGTCAAAATGATTTAGCACATAATAAAATGAAGTTTGTGCTCATGAGCACAAAAATTATATTCACACCTAGAGATTCAAGACCAGCATGCTCAAACACAGAAGCTTAGAAGTTTAAAAATTGTGTATTTCGTTGCAAGACTAAGTAACCTGAAATCCACAAGAGTTCAGTTAGCCAGTCTCTACTACTATGCTGCAATAGACTATTTTCAGCTCACCATCCTCACCCAAGTAACTCACAAGAGCCCTTTAAAAACAACCAACCAGAAAAAAAAAGGACCAGAAGTATTGCTGCATGGAATCAAAAAGTCTTGGTGATGATTAAGAGGTTGGACATGGAGGATGCAGATACTGGAGAAGAGAAAAAGCAATTAAGACATTTGTCTCTGAGCCTCTCGAGGTTTCTAACAGCAGCTAAACACCTCTGAGATTCCTGAAGTGGAGGCAGAGTTAGTTACCTCCCTGGATTCTATTTTCTCACAGAGTGGGGAAGAAGTGCCCTGAGGTCACCTCCTTTCTTATTTAGCCTAAACAAGGAAATAGGCTCTAGGATTTCTTAACCTAATCCACACAGTTAATAACTACAAAGACTCCCTTCACTTAGAATCAGATTTAATGTTGCACACTCTTAACACAATTTCACTTTTAGCTAGCCAAGTTCAACTGCCAAAAGGCAGAGTATCCTCATGGAAATCTGTCCTTTCTTAGGCTAAGTTTAATGTAAACCCAGCATCAAACCCCTGCAACAGGATTGCTTCATCTGGTAGATGCAATATTTACCACTTCTTTGTTAATACCTTCTTTCTGAAAGACCAGAGTCGCTAAGTCTAGTGGGAATGAAAACACTAAGAAGAGCAGCAAACATACGTACAACAACTAAGCACCTCAACCTTAGAGGAAGGCTGAAAACAGTTCATTCAGGGTTGCAGGGTACTTGACTGAAATGTCATTACCTGACAAAAATCACCTACTGCTCACCTTCTGGGGTATTGTAATGGTGTCATTATGGCACCAGCTCCAGTCAGGGGGAAACAAAAACAAAGAAATGGTTTATCACAGTGGGAAGTTATGTATTTATTGCAGGCTTTGAAATCTCAAAACAAATCTCAAAATACAGACTCAGACATTTTTCCCCTCCTCCTGACTGCAGGAATACATAACTGAAAAGCATCTACGAGTACACGGGTATTGCAAACTCTTAAAAATGCTTTAACTTAGCATTTTAAAATTGTTTCACCCTAAATATGAAAATTTTTTGCTATACTGATAGATATCATAAAGAAGTCAAGCATTCTGCAGATATTATATCAGTGTGAATATACAAACTATGGAGGGCAACTCACTTCACTTGTTTTTAAATGGAGCTCAGATTTTTGTTCGAACTAGTCACTTAGATCTGGGACTTCATGTACAGCAGGGAGAGGATGGTAATTTATATTCACTGGGGTTCCAAGTTATATAATGGTAACAAACTTCAAAGCAAGAAACAATCTGCTGTGGTAAGAGCCAAACTGCTCTCTCCTATTTGAGTATGTCTGTAATCAACAAAGACAATCCTAAGACAACTGAAGATCTGCATCCCTATGCTCTTGCTGAACATCCAGCTATTAACTTACATTCCATCATTACTAGCTGAAATGTAACATACTTGTATAAAAGACGGTGTCTTGGTTTGAAAGACAGGTAGACACCTGTCTACCTGTTAAGGAAAGCAGGAGCCTCCCTTGGAATGGACAATGCAGCCCCCTTCCCTCCAAATTATCATAATTTTGAAATTAAGGGGCTTTCAGGCAAAGATATGAGGAATAGGACTAACAGTTCTTTACAAATATAAATAACAAGGCAAACAAGCAGCAGTAACTCTGGCAGTGATACCAACCAGAGCAGGCCGCAGTGCAGCCTCTCTGGGCTCTCAGGCCTTTCCCTGCGCTGCAGTGCCGCTCATGGCCGGCAGGGGGCGCTGGCGGCTCCCGCTGAGCAGGGCGGGGGCGATGGGTTCNGCTGAGCAGGGCGGGGGCGATGGTTCCCCCGCACCTGCAGGGGGCGCTCGCAGTGAGCTCGGCCCTCACACGGTAATGGCGGATGAGAAGCCGCTTCACAAACCCCTGGGGCAGCCAGTCCTGGCCCGGCAGGACCCTCGGGAACAGCAGGCTGGAACAGCAGGGACCAATTCAAATCCCAGTTTGTAGATGAGATGTATGAGGCTCCAGAGCTGCAGTGGGGGTCCTGGACGTCTCTGCAGGCAGGGGTGCGGTGCTACCGTGTAGCAAAAACTCACACCAGCATCAGCAGAGAAACTGTGGGGGCAGGGCAGCCTCCGGCAGCGCCCGGTGGGGCAGAGAAAGGCGGGCTTGGGATCCCCAGGTCCTCTGACGCACCTGAGCAGATGGTGAGAAAAGTCCCTTTTTGGTGAGGTAGGGTGTTAAAATAGGGTCCCAGTGCAACAGCTGCTCCAGAGAGCAAGCTCCACTCACAGGAGAAGGGAGGCAGCAGAAAGCAGGAGCTTGCAAACAGCTCCCTGGTGGATTCCCTCTACCACGAGGGCAGCCTCTCCTCTGGATGCTGGGAGCACAACAGAGCCAGGGGCTGTACCCAGCTGCTTTTTGCCAGTTCAAATCTCTGCCCAAATGAGAAAACTCCAGTAAAAAGGGGTAGCCAACTGGATTCCTCCTCCCACGGCCAGGTCTTTTTGTCCCCTCTTAAGCACCCAGCAATTTGTCCCTTAGCAACAAAAGAATGGGGAAATATGCCTTTACGAGAAAAAGGAAAAAAAAAAAGAGGAACCCCATAAACCCCAACAGATGAATCTGTATCTGTGCAAAACAACAAAAACTACTGACTTCCATCCCTACAGTACAAGAAGGAAGATGATCTGATTTCCCATTTCAATCTGTCCCATTACCTTTGATTTTATCTTCTGAGAAGTTTTACTAACAATCAATTTCATCCAACTACTCCTGTAATATGTGGTGGCTGTTTCTTTAATCCATCCCTTAATGTATTTCAAAGATGCAGCTATGCAATAAAACTTTAAAAACCAACCAAATAAATAAAAAAATTCCACTATTAAACAACAAAACAGACTTCCTTATAGAGGCCGTCAATGCCCCAAGGCAGTCAGGTGTTTAAGAGGTATTTGAACAACACCCTTAACAACATGCTTTAACTCTTGAAGTTAGCCCTGAAGAGGTCAGACAGATGAACTGGATGATCACTGTAGGTCCCTTCCAACTGAAATAGTTGATTTATTCTAAATCATAAGTGAGCACCACTCAAAAGAGCACAGCCATGATCTTGAAAGTAGTGGTGCCTTTGAGACAGAAACAATGTAAATGGAATGTAAATCAATATCAAATTACACAAAGTTCAGGTGAACATATCCAAAAAGGTTTGTCTTCAAAACCAGTTGTAAAAGTACATTTTATTTAACTTGGTAAACATTGATGGAAGCACTTAAAACCTTAGAAGGAATTACACTAAGACATTTTTTAAGCAAAGAACATTTATCTTTCCTTCTGTTTGTTTTCATGCCATCTCTATGAAACCTTCAGAAGAGATAAAAGTTTTTAACCAGAAGATAAAAATCATTCTTTTTCAGCCATATAAAAGAAATTTTTTGCTCAGCTTTAAATACACTGATTTCAATATAGACTGGTTTTAATCCTGAACACAAGATAAAAGGGTTATGCCATCTACATATATATAAAGTATTACAATTCATCACTGCACTTTCTCAAATCACACTAAGCTGCAAAAATGATGTACACAATTGGGAATGGATTAAGTATTTGCCCACAGCCTCTCACTTCTAAGCACAATTCTCTTCCACAGAACCTTTTGGGTCTCTATATATACAAAGAATGGAACTGAATCAGTTTTAATTCTGAAATACTTGGAAACCAAGAGAGCAACAATCAGTGAAAGAACAAAAGGCTGTATAAAAAAAAACACCAGAAGATCTATGATGGAACATAGCAGTACTCTGAACTTCTACTTGCAACTAAAAGAGAGAAAAATGGTGTCTATCCTTGGGAGACAAAACATGAATCCCTTCTTTAAGGGTCTCAGCTAAAAGCCTTAAAACAGGCTTAAAACAGAAATCAGAAGATAAAAAGTATTCCAAATGGGATTTTTTCAAAACTAGAACGTGCAATTACTAGAATTAAAGACTTTGAAAAAAACTGCATACCAACAAGAGTAAAACTTGGTTCTCTAAAACCACTTACAGCAGGACTTAGGTAACACGACTTCAGAAACTGCTAAGTTGTTTTGAGCCTTTTTTAAATTCATACGAGTTTTGCTACTGCATACACAAGACAAATTCTGTCAAAAACTCCATTTCCCCACTGGCAGCAAATGACATACATACAGAAAACTATTTTTAGATATTTCTTACACCATATTACAAAGAAAAAACATTTTTAAATTAAATTGTATATTGAAAATGTGACATGCTTAATTATTAGTTCAGCCTTCAAATGGATATGATACAGCAGAGCAATGTATGAGCTCAATGCCAGATGATCCAACCCCCTACTCTCCTCTGTCACTGCTCCTGGCACACAGTCCTGCACCACTGCTGCTACAGACTGACACTCACCTATTGCACAGTAACTTAACGGTTCAGCAAAAAACCATTCACTCTGCTGCTGGATTAGTGAACTGGTTCACAGCACTGTCAGACAGGGACTAAAGCATACAGAACACTGGGAGCAGGACACAAGGGGTACCAGAACCCAGCCCTCCTCAGGGTAGCAAACCACCTGGTCTGCTTAGCTCCCCTGTCCCACACACCTTCTCTGTCCACTCCAGCACTGAAAAAGGTTGAATTTTTAACAGTGGTAAATTAAAAAAAAACAGTCCCACCACTTCACCCAACAGTACATTTATGAGACAGGATCAATTTCCTAGCACACCTTAACAGAAATTTTTGTAACCTGAGCTCGTGAACTTTTACATTTAACAAAGAAGTTATAAAATTTACCTCTTAAAGGTAAAATTTTAGTTCATTTAACTGTAATATGGATCTGTCTACAATTTCCTCCATCTGTCCTCTTACAATGAGTGTGGGTGGTGCTTGCTCTCCATATTGCTTCGACACCTGCATATGCCCAGTTTTAGAGTATTTATGTTCAATAATTTCAGTGTACAGACAGTTCTCTTGAAGAATACAAACACAAAATGAAAAACCCATTTCTAGAAGTAAATAATATTTCTCAGTAAAACTTGAATAGAATGTGACAGAGAAGGAAGCACATTCCTAGCCTAAGGCTTCTGCTCTGATGAATTTCAAAGATCCACTCTGAAGTAGATGTTTAAAGCTGCTCAGAAGCTGCAAATATTTCTAGAGCTGTCCTGGTTTGATGTGTATCCCCTATTGCCTGCTCTATGCCCAGACATGAATGCTGTGCCTCTCTGTGTCCTTGAACACAAAACTGCTTTGAAAACTCTGCCTGGCTTTTTTCTTTCTCTCGGACCCAGTTTTAAAGTCACAGAATTCATGTCTGGGCATAGAGCAGGCAACAGGGGATACACATCATAAAGTCACCCCAAGACACGAGCAAAAGGAGTTAGCTTGCTGGAATACTGGAATTGCTATCAGCAATGCCCAATAAAAACTTTCTTCTCTTTCTTCTTCTACATTAGCTGCAGAGAGAAGCAAAAACACACTCATTCAGTCACTCCTCTGCTGCATGTACCAAAATACTTTGAAGTAAAATGCGCTGCTTCTTCCAAAACCAGTAAGGCTGCTTTGAAACTTGGCTAACAGACACAAAAAAAGAACAGCAGCTTTCCACATCTCTCTAGGGCAGTAATCAAGTTGCCCCAGAGCAGACATACAGAATTTGGTGAAAACATAAATTAGCAATCCAAAAGTTTAAATAAAGATCCCAAAACAAAGCTGAGATATCCAAACTACTTTAAGCCAGATTTGGGAACAGCAGTGCAGTACTTGATGCAGGCTAACTGGATTCACCACCTCTTGCTGCTGAGGCAATCCCAAAACTTTCAAGACAGGTGTTTTAGAGAGTCTTCACGAGCACACACAAAACAGATGTGTACATATGTACGTGTGACTCTTGGAATCTAATTTTACCCATTTTGAAGTGTATGGCATCTGTGTCTCTATGTGTCTGTCCTGACATCCGTTTAGACACAACAGGTACTGAACCACCTACAAACAAGAAGGGTTTTCCACCACATGGTTCGGAAACATGAGACAGAAGTTAACAATTTTTGATTGTATTGAAAACACTTCATTTAATGTGACTCATAGAACTGCTCTAGGATCCCAAGAATGAGAAATAACAGGCACAGGGATGGGTAGAAAAACCCTCACCATTCACATTTACAGGAACTTTTCCCTTGATCTGTTGCTAAAAAGCAGACAGAGCTCGCACATCACTGGACTATAAAAAAAACCCAAACTATCTGGTTTAGCAGTATCTGCACAAGGATGGAGTTATAAAATTTGCACCATATCATTAAAGAAATAAGAAGAATGGAAGTTATGTTGATTCTGATCATGCATGCACATAGTCAGCAGTATCAGAACTACTGCTAAACAACTTTTAACCATCTTCTAGGCACCAGGCCTTACATACCATAAACAGAAAAATAATTCTTTCATGCACACATCTATAGGAATGGTAGATCTTTCAAGGTAACTCAGCATACTTTATTTTTTGTGGTGGCACAATATCCCTGTCACTGCGAATAACATAGGACTTACTACTAAGCACTGACACTCCAAACTCTTCAAATTTAATGCAACTAAACAAATGCTCTGTTATTACAAGATGACACATACTTGTAATTGAAAGTGATGCTAGATAGCCTAAACTCTGGTTATTTACAGGCACTTTCCAGATATAAATTTCTGCAAGAAGTCAGACATTACCTGAAGTTTATTTTATGTTGGGTTTTGTCTATTTGTCGTGTTTGATCATTTGATCTGAAATTCAAACTAATGAGAGGCCATGAAGTCAAATACTTTATTCAGTTGTTTCAACCAAAGCAGTTGTTTCTCAACTTTGAGGTCAGCCAAAATTATTAGGGGGGACTTTAAGACATTTCAAAACAAAAGCAAAAAATTAGTAACACTAATTTTTTTGTTTTTGACAGTTTTCTTGCTGACAGCTGGTAGTGAGAAGGCACAAACATTTTTAACAGTAATTAAAATCAGTTTTCACTTCCTTACTTTAGGAAGGCTCAGTCACCAAAATGTAACATTTTCACTTTTCATTGATGTACCAGAAGTCTTTGCTTCAAGCTCCAAATCCCCAGCTTCAGGAGAAAGCACGTCAAAGCTTTACAGCACAGCCCTCCCTCCAGTTGCCAGTTCTCTATCCCATTTGACATCTGTGTTTTACCCTCTACTCATATACTTTACTAATAAAAGTTAGTAACTTGGTGCACAAGGCCTGTGGAGCAAACTCAGTATCAAGGACAAATCAGTGTGGTGGACTGTGTGCCCAGCACTCTTATCTCAGACTTAGTTCCTCAACTGAAGTGCATTGCATGCAAATACTTGAACATTTTCCTTAAAGATACACAAAGACTCAGGTCTCATATTCAATACACTGATTTTATAATTACTCATGTGCAAAACCCATCTATAAAAAATTTTAAAGGTTCATAAGAATGTATAAATGTCATTTCTTCAAGAAGAGTAATTTTAAAAAAGCTTTAGAAAATAATTTGTATTTACGTATGTTCATACCAGCAAATAAAATGTTCATTTTCAGTTCTTTCCTGGATTTTGGCATTCAATAAAGCAAGGCATTTAATCTTGCAGAAACGCATACTAAGAATTTCTCCTACTACATTTTTAGCAGTTGCTGTGCTTGGATATAAATAATCAGAAAAACAAGACTGACTGTTTTTTTCTAAAATGCAAAACAGAAATGGGACTGTTTACAAATAAGCCTATTAATCATTTTCCTTTTTGCAGGACCTCCAGTAACATCACATCGGTGCAAATTTTTTGCCTAAACGCTCAATTTCTAGAAGGTAACTATTTACAATGCAGATTTTTCTTAAAAATAAGTTTAAATCACTTAGGAGTTTCTGAATTTTTGACAATATGCATGTACCAAGCAGCTTTTGTCTGAAAACTGAGCTCTTCCTTTCACATAGCAGACAGAGAAACATAGAAGCAATTCTATAACCTTATCAACAGAGAATACACCTTTAAATGCAAAAGGATGACAAAGAAACCTATATTCTAGGTTCATAAGAAAAGCCATCAGGCTCTCTGAAAGAGCCTCATTTCCTTTAGCAGCCTCAAGCACAGCAGAAAAAGCCTTTTTAAGAATCACCCTTCTCCAACATGTGCAAGTTTTATCACTGCTTTCAACAAAATGCCAACCCAAGTTTAGGCAGATGAACAGCTCACAACCCAGAACCTCCTAGTATAAATAAACTCTTCAACATTCAGCTTAGAGCACCAAAATTAGGCTTACGTATCAGCTCTCCCTCAAAAGGCATCAGTCCCTCAGTACTAGGCCCATAACTAGGCGCCTTTGACCTTGGACAGCCAGTTTAGCTGTCTGAAGTCCCATAGGCTGCTACCTCCACCCTCTCAACAAAGTCAGTCACAAACAGATGGTCAGAGCAATATTTTTAAAGATATACATCTAATAACTAGAAGAAGGAAATAAGCTGTCTTTAGGCATTGTACTGTTGGTCTCTACGAGGAGCCAATTCAGTTTGCATTCAGCCATTTTACTTTGCCTCAACTCTGGTTGTCAGGAGCATGTGGGGGGCGGGAGTGTACACCTGCCACTTGCAGGAGGCAGCAACAAGTGGGGGAAGTCCCATCTCCAGGGAGACTTACATGAGGCAGGCAGTAGGAGACACTGTGGAGGGGGTTCTCCAAAGGGGTCGCAAAGAGCTCCCCACCAATGGATGGCACAGGAAGGTTAGACTGGACCAGTGGTTCCCTGTTAGTGGGCAGGCTTCGGGAAGGGCCAGGGGGTATAAAAGCCAACTGCGTCAGGGCTCGCTGCTGCTTGGTGGGGTTCATTTCCTGGCCCACTCACCCCCGCCTTTGCGCTGGCCCCAGCCTGCTTGCCTTCTGGCTGTCCTGCCCTCCCTGGCTAGCTCTCACACCTGTCCTGCCTTCCTGTGCCCCTGACCACTGCCCTGCCACTTTGCCCCTGCTGTGCCAATCCAGCCATCACTGCCCATCCTGCCGCCCCAATCTGGCCGGTCTCCGCAACCCTGTCCAGGGTCCTGGTCCTCCCATCCTAGCGCCCCTCACCCTGTGTCCGGTGCCGTCGCCCTGGCAGCCGCGCCTGTGGAGCCTCGCAGGCTCGCTAACACCCAGCCCGGCCACAGGCAGGCAGCGTGCACATCCCCTGCCGCCCAAATGCTGACAGCACTGCCCTGACTTACTGGTGGTAATGCCCTCCTTTTCTCTCTGTCCTCTCTCTCTCCTCTCCCCCATTTCTTTTCCATTTTTATTTCTTCTTTTCTGTCTTTTCTAGCCCTCTTTCGTTTGGGCAACTCCTTTTTGTTATCAATAAATGGTTTTTCAGATACAAGGTTTGCCTCGCATGGTTTCATTTTGTTCCTGACCATCCTTTTTTAAAATAACTCCTCACAGTTCCCCGAAGTGGAACATCACAGTCTCTAAACACACATGCACACTAAAAACAGAAAAAACAACCACGAAAGCAAAACCCAAAGAAGAGGAAAGCAGACTTATTCCAAAATTTTGTTCCAAAGCCCACACAGTAAATCCTGAGCTCAAAACAACAGGGCTTGAAGCTTAACTTTTGTTACAGAGGAAGAAGTCACCCTTAGATAAAGACTTAATATTTGAAAAGGTCACAGAGACACTGGCCACTGATACATACAAGCTGCATCATAAAGCACTTCCGCCTCTGCTCTCTCTTGCCCAGGATGTAAAGTTAGATCAACAGGACAGCTCAGGAAATGTTATAGAAACCTCACAGCACATACAAGCACATGCAGTCAGATTTCAGAGGCCCACAGAAGACACCAAGCTGCCATTCTGAACAGGATACAAACCCTGTGGAGACGATCTGCCTGCCTTAAATAACTGTCTGCTCTCCTGACTCATGCCCTTCTTTCCCTGAAATAGGAGTCAATTTCGCAGGATACTGGCAAACCAAACACAGCTTCTACAAAACACTTAACAGCCAACACCTTAAAGAAAACCAAAAATATATTTGAGTGATAGCAAGTCAAATGAAATAGGGGTAAAGCATCTAATCTACATGTAGCACTGTTCACTGTGAAAATAACCTATCCTACTTCTCAGCAGAAGTGTTCTAACAGAGTCCCAGGGCCCATGAAAATAAAGCACCATTTTAGGCTCAATAGCCCCATTAGGTATCACTTATTAAATTGGTTTAAGGCAACTTGCTGTCTTTGCAGATTGCACCTCATGTGCTGAATGGTAACAGAAACAGGACCCAGGGTAAAAAAGGGCTGTTACTCAAAGAAAGCCTAAAGAACCCACTCTTGTGGCAGTTAAGTGTTGCCCAGTATCTCAACCACCAACTTCCTTCCACACTCAGAAAAGACAAGTCACACCTGTTCTTTTCACAGGAAGTCACCAGGTTACACAATCCTCAAGTTCAAGGCAATACCCTGAGATCTGATCAACACAGGTTTTAAGCTGTCATTGTTGTTAACAGAGTTACTTGTATGTAAAATATAATATGTGATGTAGTAATTACAGGGTTTTGTGCCTCTGACCTCATACAAACATTCTGAAGTTCAAGTTTTGATTCGAGGGTTTCAGTTTCTCGTTTGTAAATGAAATCCTACAGCAGACAAGGTAACAGAAAAACATATCAGGAATTTGTTCCTAACTTCAAAAGCAGAGTCTGAAAATAACCAATTAAAAAAGTATTTGGTCTACTCAAATAACCAACACCCTCACAGATAATCTGATGCAGCATGACCTAAGTGAAGAGTAAGGTGGTTCAAGTACTGGCTTAACGGCAGTGCTCAAAGGGTTGTGAGAAGCAGCACAAAGTCCAGCTGGAAAGAGTCGCTAGTGGAGTAATCCAGACCTTGATATCCTGTGTTGGTATTGATCAGCATCTCCACTAATGGCATCGTGAGACACAGCATACCCTCAGCAAGCTGCAGCTGATACAAAACTGGAAGGAGGAGCTGCTGCACCACAGAGCTGCACTGCCAGTGACAGGGACCTTGAGAGGCTGTAGAAACAGGGAATTTAGGGGACTCATAAAGTTAACAGAGGGGTAGGGAAAACCCTGCACCAGGAAGAATAAATCTGTGAAGCACAGGTTGATGACCTTCTTCATTCCCTTTCAGGGAAGTATCAGGTTTTTACACACGCTGATGAGATCCCCCTTGAGCCTCCTCTTCTCCAGGCCTATCAGTCCAAGCAGTCTCTGCCTCTCTCCATAGACCACACAACAGACACATAGTTTGTGTTGGAATGGACCTTTAAAGTCCACCTAGTCTAACCTACTGCACTAAGCAGAAACATCTTCAATTAGATCTGGCTGCTCAGAGCCCAATCCTCGACCTGACCTTGAATGCTGCCAGGGGTGGAATAACTGTCACCTCCCTGGGCAACCTGTTCCAGTCTCTTACCATCAGCATTATAAAAAAGGCTTCCTTATATCTAATCTGAATGTAGTTGTCCAGAGAGACTGTTGCCTCTACCCTTGGCAATAGAGAGTCACATAGTCCTGGGCAACCTACTCTAATTGATCATACTTGGAGCAGTTGAACTAGATCCCTTCCAACCTTCACCTACTGCATAGTTCTAAGATTCAGTGGACATATAGGCCGTGTGAGAACATAACCTTTACTACCTTTCTTTACAGAAAACAAAATTGAAGAAATTAGCCAAAATTAAGACTGCATGTTGCATACAACTGCTTAGTATTTGAAAAAGTTACTGAATTATAACTCCTTAATTACTTAGTCTTGTACAATTACTGTTAGACAAATAAAATATAATATATAAAAATATATATATGTAAAATAAAATAGAAAATATAACATGCATTCATTTTTCTTCTCCACAATATATTAAATGATAACCTATATCTTGTCAGCAGTTATTGAAGAATCACTAATATTGTTCCTTGAAGCACTGGTCTTTCCTATTACTACTATTTTTTATACAACACTGTGATCATAGTTTTATTTTTAATTTCCAATACCTAGCACAGTTGACAAAAAAATTACAATATACAATTAGGATTTAATTTGCAACTCTTATACCAATTACCCAGGAAAAATGGCATAAGTTAAATGAAAACCATAGTATTAAAATGAAATATACAATCACAAATATTTTTTAGCACTAGAATGAAAAGCCACTACATAGTTTCAACCTACCTTTCTGCAGTAATTTGATCTCCCCATTTTCTTTCTTTATTTCATTCATTATTTTGTGCTTCTTCTTCTCTTTTTGCTTCTTTTCCCTTTCTTTAACTTTGTCTTTGATTTGAGCTGAAATGCAAATATTTCACAATTAAGCAAGAACAGAAAGCTAATTGTCACAGACATGTTTCCTATTACTCTTATGCAAGCTCTATTAAGAGGATATAGAGGAGGAGTTACAAGGAAATCCAAGTACTTACAATATGAAAAGCTAATATTTATCTGTTGCATAATCCAACATAAGCTTCTTTAACTTGGAAAAGTTTTGTTTCTGTTATGTTGTAGCTGTACTCAACAACCCAGCAAGTTAACTGTATAGTAATTTTTGCTTACTCCTGTATCTTCTGCTCTTATTTTGCATCTGCACCCAGCTCATTTCTTGAAATTGGAATTGCATGCATTACATAAGAATTGGGGAAAAAAAGAGTACAGTTTGCATTTTCTTGGGTGCACATCTACACTGAAAACCTAATAACTATCCATACGTACTTTGAACTTAAAGGTTTTTGCAAATACATGGGAAAGATGGCTTAATCTGTCAGCTGAAAAATCTTTTGTATTACATCCAGATGCTACTACATTAATAGCAGTCAGATATAATTAATAAAAGCATGAAATGTCCTGTATTCACACAGCAGATTTAACACACTAGTGCTTCCCCTGCTTACCTACAATCAACAACAGCTTATCTGAGCAGTCTCATTATTCATTTACTTTCTTGTCAAGTCACTCCAGCTTTTTAAATCCCTAGAAAAGCAGAGCCTTTAGGCATGCTTTCTGCATGTAAAATACTAGACCTAAAAGAATTCATAATTTCAAGCAGCCATCTTTGCAAGCCAAGTTGAGATTCATTTATGAGGCCAGGCATTTAGAGAAGTCAGATTTTACTAGGCTTATACGCACTGCAGCCAGCACTTCATGCCTAGTTTCCTGGCCTGAAGCCAATACCTGCTCCAAGACTTTACTGGGCTTTTTAACCTCCACAGGGAAAGAGGAAATCTGATTTCAAGCTTCTACATAATGTTATGCTTCAGTAGTACAGCTGAGAGACAGCACTGATGTTTTATTCATGGTACTTGCATTATAAATTCCAAGTGGAAGCAAAGAAATCCAATTACTCTTCCTTAAGCATTCACATAAAACAGAATAGCAAGTATGTTCACTAACTAACAAATCAGAAATATTTCAGAACCAAACCAAAGAAAGCCCTCAATTCTATAAGGCAATGTACAGTGACCCTAACCAAACTACTTGTGTTTATAAATGTGCAGAGAGCTGACAGTAACCCACATAAACGAATGTTCTAACAATGATTCCACAGCATTCGTATCTTTCCTCTTGGGAGCATTCTAATAAGGATACAGAAGTTAAACCCTCACACCCTTGTTAGGGTGAAGCAAAGAATGTATTTTGGGCAGAGTCTTGAGAAAGTAAGTAAAATAAAAACCGAAAGAGATGGCAATTGAGATACATCTGTTACCTCTCTACAGATAAGCAGCGGTGAGAGAACAGAAACTATACTGGCACAAATATAATAAGGTAGCTGCACTTACAGAATGTCTTAGTTCTAAGTGACTGAAAGAGTCATGTCCAAGAACAGCCTTCCTAACACCTCTGTGGGAAGGGATAGATGACAAAGCAGATTTATGTGTATAGCAGACCATGGAAACAAGCTTTCCTAAGCAACACAAACCTTTCTAGGAATAGATTAAACAAACAAATATTCCTCTCCAACCCATTTCTCCCTAGCAAAGAATCTCTAATTTGTAATTCCCCTGCAACTTGAGTATGAAATTGGGTAAACTGTACAACAGGAGTTAATATAACACTCTGAAAGCAGACACTCAGCTAGAAGGCAGTAACACCAAGCTTGATTTATAACCTGTGCTGAATGCTCAACTCAGCCAGAATTACAATTATCATGGGAAGACCTAGATTTTATCTCAACATTTTTGTATGGTTAAGAGGCACACTTGACTTCTGCTATCGTTTACAAATCAGAGCAAGATTGAAGAGCATATACAAATGTTGAGTCTTGTTGAAAGAAAAGAGGACAAAAGAAAGACTGAAAGAATCCTTTACTGCCCGCTCATAAAAACCATCACAGGCCAATGAATCTTCCAGTTTTCTCAAAAGCAACACATAAGGACAGAGAACCTTTTAAAGAGCCTTTAGTTTATTTTCACATCTACAAAGCAATTAGAGTCAATGGCAAAACCTTCCTGACAAAAGAAACAACAAATGTGTTCTGTAACATGGCAACAGCCACAAGCAAATCGTACCTTAAGTGATTGCAAATACAGTGCAACTACAGCTGAGAGAAGTTTGGAGTAAACCTTCCCTTTTAGAAATCATACTATTGTAACAAACCCAGCGTAGAGCCTGAGGCAAGTAAAAAACAGTTGAGAAGCTCAATTTGAACGTACAGATTTTCTGGTTTCCTTCCTCAAAGCTCACATAATAGATAACCAATAGCCAGCAGTTCACCTTAAAAAAAAATAAAGAGCATAAATAAATATTGAAATTTAACAAAAAATCTTTGCACATTAAAAAAAAACCCCTATGTTGAAATGAGAGTTATTCCATGGATTAACACTGGAGCTTAATTATCAATTCAAGTATCTTCAGTTTATGAGTATTAATATGTATTTTTCTAGTCTGGCTTGCAGAATTCAAACACAATGCTCAAATGAAATTCTGCAGATTATTCTCCTCAGGGACATCCAGAAACATGAACATTCTTCACAAAAATCCTGCTTTAAAATTAAAACCTCCAACATTATGCAATTTACAACCTACATGTCACAGAATAAACAAGCCACGGATGACACTGGCAAGGGAAAACAAGAAAAACTTGTTCTGTTGAAGTTATGAAAACCTGGAATGCTCTTGTACAGCTTTTTTGAAATTTATCAGTAGAAGCTACTACTGGTCTCCATTTCATTTGCAGAGCAACAGGATCACAAAGTAGTAAAAGGTAGAAAGATGCTTATGATAAACTTTCCATGTCCACAGAATATTCTGCAGTTAGCTTCCACCAAGACTACTAACAAATAAAAAAGAAAAACTAAAAAAGCTTCTTGAGCTGCTGAGGGAACAGGATGAAATGAGCCTCCATGGACATAACGTAGCCCAAACACACATCCTTCCTAGGCCTTTACATACCTCTAAATATACTAAAATTAAGAATAAATTGTTTGAAATAATTTGTATCCCAGGGCAAAAGAAGAAAGAAATCTATCTTTTCATGAAGCTTGTCCCACCTATCAAAACACACCCTTTCACTTTATATGATTTTGACAAAGAAATACACTGCTCAGGAAAAAACTGGTCACAGACTAAACAAATATTTTACAGTTTGTAAATACTCCCTGCCAGGGTTAAAAAAAAAATAAATCCAAGTACAGTAGGAATCAGCTACTGAAGTTCAGTAAGAGCTAACTAAGTTCAGTCCTTAGTTTTCAAGCTCTACTGCCTGAGGGGAAAAAAATAAGTCTCTATTACTATTTCTTACTCTTGTAGCAAGTTGACCCTGGCTGGATTTTAGGTGCCCACCAAAGCCATTCTAGGAGTCACTTCCTCAGTTGGACAGGGGAGAGAAAACACAACAAAGGGCTCATGGGTTGAGGTAAGGACCAAGAGAGATCATATATAGTATCAGTTACTGTCATAGGCAAAACAGACTCAATTTGGGGAAAAAAAATTGATTTATTACCAATCAAAAGTAGAATAAGATAATAAGAAACAAAAACTAAATGTTAAAAACCATCTTCCCCCCGTCCCTCCCTTCTTCCCAGGCTTAACTTTACTCCCATTTTTCTCTACTTCCTCCCCCTGAGTGACACAGGGGGATGGGGATTGTGGTCAGTTCATCAAATGTCCCCTCTGTCACATCTTCCTCCTCAAGGAAGGGGGCAACCCCTCTCACTCTTCCCCTGATCCAGTGTGAGGTCCCTCCCATAGGAGACAGTCCCCCACAAATTTCTCCAATGTGAGTCCTGCCTAGGGGCTGCAGTTCTTCATAAACTGCCCCAGTGTGGGAGCTTTTCCATGCAGTGCAGACCCTCAGTCACAGCCTGCTCCAACGTGGTGCCCCCATGGGGTCACAAGTCCTGCCAACAAACCTGCTCCAGCATAGGCTCCTCTTTCCATGGGGCCACAGGTCCTGTAAGGGGCCTGCTCAGTCAAAGGCCTCCCATGGGGCTACAGCCTCCCTTGCACATCCAGCTGCTCTGGTGTGGGGTCCTCCACGGGTTGCAGGTGGATCTCTGCTCCCCCATGGACCTCCCTGAGCTGCAGGGACACAGCTGCCTCACCATGGGCTGCAGGGGAATCTGCTCCAGCACCTGGAACACCTCCTGCCCCTCCTTCTGCACTGACCTAGGTGGCTGCAGGGCTGTTTCTCTCAGATACTCTCACTCATCTCACCAGCTGCAATTGCTCCTGTGCAGTAACTTTTTCCCCCTCTTAAAATACATAATCCCAGAGATGCTACCACCATCGGTGGCAGCTTCTCACAGAAGCCACCCCTGTATCTCCCCTGCTACTAAAACCTTGCCATGCAAACCCAATCCTGCTCTACTAAATAAACCAATATCCTTTTTAAAATACAGAGCTCTGTAGGAATAAGTATCCCTATTTAGAGAAAGTACAACACCCAAGGAATTAAGAAATGTCTACATGTTTTGTTCAAGTTCACAGCAAAAAGTGTCACCACAAAGTCCACATTCTTTGCTTTACATGTCACAGAAACAGTATACCCACACACAAAAGAAATGCTGCAACAGCAATATATTAAAGAAATGCTACATGCAGACAGGAAGAATTTTATTATTATGTGTTCCATCTCACCTTACTGAAGGGCATCCGAAAAATATTTTCACTTTACAACAATTCTACACAATGAAGTGAATTTATTAATAATGATATGCGTACTTCATCCTCAATTCCAAAGCTATTTTTCTGGATGTTAGGTTAATTACATAAATAAAAGAAATGGATACACACTGTATTTATACATTAAATAGCCATTTATATCTAAAGTCTACAGAAAAAGTTCTTTGATTCCCAGCTCAGGAGATACCTAAGCAGTAAATACAGGAACATAAATTCACAGATCACACCATCCTGATTTCAGAAATGTAATCAATCTTTGCCTCTGCTGCAAGCTTTCTACAGACAAAAAGGTAAACCAAGAGCATAGAGAATGAATCAAGTGGGAAGTGCTCTTTAGTGGATGGACCACATGCAACATGGTGGCTGTCACTTGGGAAATTTACACCTTGAAGCCCATGCAGGAGCTCAAACAAGCAAGTCCAATTCAGCACTGAAGGAGGAGAGCTGTACAACCTTGTCAGATGCCAAAAGCTGCAGCTGCTTTGCATCAGTTTTCCAGATGGCAACTCACATTAGTAGTCAGTCATAGATCATGCTCAAAGTATCGTGCCTCTCTCTCCTCCCTTTGATTTAAGGGCTGTCACTGCACATGAGGCAATATTTACAGACTACTGCTAAGGGACACCATCAATATGGGTAACGCGACCAGCAGCGTAACTGAAAGGAAGGATAAGGAGGGCCATACAAGAACATCAGTCACCACCCCTTCCATCAGCACTCTTCTCACTTTAAACAAGCACCCAAAAAAATAAAACCTCAAGGAGCCATGTTCAACTGGTTATGCAGGTACCATGAAGTACATTTAATATCACCACATTAACAGTTTTGACACCTGCACTTATTAAATCCTACAATGTACACTGGAGTGCAGGTTTCCCAACTTAATGAAGATGGAAAAACCCATATAGTATTTCCAAAACATAGAAAAATCATGAAAAAAGGGATACCTTCCACACCCCAACAACCAGGAATATATGGCTGACACCCCTTTCAGTAATTTAAGTTTAAAATACAAGATAAGACTAAAGAAATCCCCTTATCAGGCAAGAACATTTCCCCAAGCTCTTCAGTGAATGGAAAAGAAGACAGATCCCTTTCAGAATTAAAATACTTCCAAAAAACTTAAATACAATCTTTACAGTTCCCAGTTCCTTTAAGCTTCGCACTTCTAAGGAGATCTTCCACATGCGGAACTGAATGAGCCAAGTTTGAGCTCAAGCTCAAGCGGGGAGTTGCATCAGAAATCAGTAACAGAGAACGTGACAGCTGCAAACAAGGCCTCTACAAGGGGTTTCAGGTCAAATGCTTCAGCCTCCTGATCTTGTGTCATTTAAGAAAAATTTGGTATTCTAAAATCAGAGTAAGTTTCTGCTGCGTAAATTACACACAAAGAAGGATTCTGGGGTACGGGAGGGGCATGGTTCTCCAGCTTAGGAAGATTTTGTTCTGCCTAGCAAACTTCAGGTTATCAAAAAAGGGCCAGAGTCCCTCAAGAAAAAGATGTACTACACCAAATTTATCCCAACATTGCATATTTACATTAATGTCACTACCAGCTCTGAAAACTGAACTGCATGTAAATCTCAAAACATCAAAAGAAATTTGAGAAGTCACTCTTCCTCCTGAATACCACACTTAAAACCCTAAACACCTCCTAGACATTGCTGCATATAGGAGGGTATCTAAATAGAAATATATTAAAGAATTCAGACAAGAGTGATCAAGAGGCCTCCTAAGCATGAAAATGACTGCTGAATTTAAAGAGTTCAGCAGAGAGGAGGGGGAAGTGAGTCAAGCCACATAGTACAAGAAAAAAAAAGAAAGTAAATAGAAGTTAACAGAAGGAGGAAATGTTTACCAGAAGGGAAAAAAAAAGAGACAACCTAACAAGCAGGATGCATGGCCTCAGTTCTGCGGAAGGGAAGAAGATCCAAAACTTTCTACAACCTACTTTGGTAACAGAGACTATGAAATGAGGATCCCACTGGATGCAAACCAAAATTATTAAGACCAAAAAGTCTAACTTCTTGAAAGCTAAAATCCCAGAAGGGTCACACAATACAAGGTAACAGCAGAAGAATCACTGCTAAATGCTCATGTGAAATCTCATCTTATCTATCCTTTGAAAACAGCAGGAGAAAGAAGCGGGGTGGGGAGGGCTGGGCAAAGAAGGGAAAGTTAAAAAAAATAGACTAATATTAAAAACAAGACCTACAGCACCATTTTCAGTTTTCCTGCTCATATGGGGAATCCCCATCTGCAAGTCAAAAGATGTCAATCTCATTTTGCAACTGCTTGCACATTGAGGCGATTGTATCAGCAAACAGATCATTGAAAAAAAAACGGGGGGAAGGGAAAGGGAAATTGTACACAGAAACATCAAGAAAAACAGAAAAGATGGATCGTGCAACCGGATTACACCTTACAGCAAGTATAGGGACCGCAACCAAAAGCTTTGGACAAGCATTGTCTAATGAAATGAGGAGTGGCTGAGCTGAGCTTTGCACTGTTATGAAAACAATTTCAACTATGAACAGCTAGAGCAGAATATCAGTTAAATGACTAACTGAATCAGCAGAGTCATAGCATGAACAGCAATCACTTCTGTCAGATTGACACTGTGTTTTAAAAACAAAAACATTGCACAACTTTAGTTCACTATCAGAATGTACGTGACAAGGGAAATTTGAGCTTATTTTAAACAGCCTAAACCTTGTTATCTGCAGAACAAATCATGCAGCCGGCAAAAGGTTCTTTCAGGTTCTCTGCATGGTAGATCATCTCTGAAGGGTTCACTGAACTCCATTCATTTAATGGAATCACAAGCTGTAAGGCCTGGTTATGACTCTGAAACTTAAAGCACTTTGCAGTTAGTTAAAAGACCAGAGAAGTCTTTAAATGAAGACTTGAAGAAAATAAAAAAATTTTTGAAAAGCTTTGAACACAACATCCATCTTGACTATTACCAAGCTTAACACCTTCCTATCCCTTAGGAAAGATGGGTGCCTGAGAGCCTCAGAACTAGGCTCTCTTACCTTGTAATTACTACTGCAAGTGAAGGACAAATACCAGCTCCTATCATCAGCTTTTCTGTATGCAAGGTGAAAAATTTCACTATTTCCTCCCCTGTGTCAATATCCCTTATCATCATTACAGTAATTAAACTAAAATTAGGAAAAAGCAGTTGGTACCACTCTCAAGGTCAGATGTCATATTCACCCAATCCATATCACTGCACACACCCTGATTCCCTGTATTATCTTGTCTATACCAGCAATCTCATGAGACAAATTTTGCCATTCTTCTCCTAATTCCCCAAGCTATGCTCTGCATTTTTTTCTAGTACTGAGATCTGTGCAGGCCATCAGCCTCTCTCACAAAGATAAAGCTTTTTCTCCTCACACCCTGAGAGCTCTGTGTAGCAGAGCACACAGCTCACTGACCAGAAACACGACTCCTCATTCACTGGCACAACTGGGAATTCCACTCCATTCCATGTACCCACCTGTAATGAATCTCCATTTTGGCTGCAAAGAGAAGGATGGAGAGCCTCAAAACAACCAGGGAACTCTCACCCATTCCACCTGCTTTTCTCTTGGTATTTCTGCCTCTACACCTCTCCCACTGGCACAATTTTTCTTCTGGCAGGTCCAACACTGCTCTGTGTATCAGTTCTGAATGCTAGCAGAGAAAAATGATCAATACCATCAACTCCACATTGCTGCTCCTTTTCCACTCCACCAAAAGCAAAAAGGTTGTCTAACTGCAGACTCCAGGAACAAGAGGCTGCACGTGCCTGCATAAGATTGATTTTTTAGAATGCACTAGTGACAGCTTCTACAAACTCACCTTATGATACCTAAAGGAGCAGATTTTATTCCTGCTTCCCTGCCCCTCATATATTCTGCATGTGCAAGGTTTTCAGTTTTTTATAATTACCCCAAATCCTCCAAATTCACTGATGTCCTATCTGTAGGCTGCCTAAAATTTTCATTCTTGTTCCACACTACTTTAACTTTCCTGGCCTTTTCTACAGCACCTAACTATAGTACCTTTTGATCCAAAACAAGATCAGAATCACCTCCATACCGCTTTTGCCTGCTATTTTCCTTTCATGTCAGTATTTCAAATTCATTCCACATTCACTCATCATATGCTGCAACCACAGTCCCTCTGGTATCTTTTTCCAGTCTGTGCAGTAGCTTCAGCACTCCTAATGCACAAGTCCCAGCTATTCCACCCACCCACCTTAATGTCATTCTTAGCTTTCCTCTGTACTTAGGATTCTACGTGACTGCCCCCCAGCCATTCTTTTCTCCCTGCATCATAACTGCACTTTTCCCTTTCCTCTCTGCAAAGTAAATTATTCACAGGATTAACAGCACAAACCTGTTCTTTAATCTACAGTCAAATACTGAACCACTTTTGAAAAGCTGGCAGCTCTCAGCAGAAAACTCAGTGCATCCTTCACTTTTTCACAGCCTTCTCTGCAAAAATAATCTGCAGTTTAAATAAACAGTTTAATTAAAATGAAGTTTTTCTTTTATAAAGAAAATTATGCCAAAAAATTTTAGCTTTAGTAACTACTTACTCCGAACAGAAATTTGTAGACTCAGATGCCAAACAGGCACCATTTGCCTTTGAAAATTTATTTGTTGCATGTACATAAATTTTCAAGGAATAAATGTGAGGTAAAAAGATCTGTTCTGAGCACACAGCAACTAAAAACAAAAAAGAATTTGTTCCTATCAGTATATAAGCTCTGCGAAAAATATCTTTTCCACATACAAGGTGCAGAATCTCCTCTTCAAAGACAAATCAGTTATTCAGTTAACACTATCAGTGCCAATTTCTTTTACCAATGTGAAAGAACATTTCATCTTGTTATTTTAATATTTAACTCAGGACACTAGGGCAAACTGAGCAAGTATGATTATTAATTACACAGCTTTGCTAGAAGGGTGTTGGGTGAGTTTCTTAGCTGCCATCCTTGAAAACAAGATGATTTCACCAACATCAAATGGGTACTGAGCATCATTCTAAAGACTTTTTCCAAGTCACCTTTTGGACAGGAATAAGGGGGGGAAAAAAAGCCCTAAAATGGAACACTTGAAAGCTCTGAAATTACATACTTAAAACCCATTTGTACACTACCAATCAAGATCCAAGTAAATTTGAAAAAAAAAACCAAAAACAAACCAATCTTTGATGGTAAGTGAATCATAGACTAAGATATTCATGGAAATTAGTGGAAAATGCAGTAAGGCAGCCAGACAACATAATCAATAGACAAAAAGTCTTATTGATATTTCTCTACAAGCTTGGCTGATCCTGTAATTACAGGTATAGGCCACAATCAAAGTAACTTAAATTTACACAACAGCTGTAATTTATCCTTCCATTAAAAGTAAGGAAATTTGATTAAACTAGGTAATGGAGCGTATGTTTTGAATTCTTCATATTTTAATGTAAATATAAAAGCATCAATATCTGGTTTAAGGCCACTGGAGAGTGGGAAAGGACACACAAGAAATCAAAAGCATCTGTTCTTGTACTGTCTTCATATATTCATGTATTGTCTTTTAGTTCCCAAGATTTACTGTTGATCACAGCAGGAATCCAAGCAAGAGTCTCGCCTGACATGTTGTCCTACCTAGTATGGCCATTTTTGTCCAGCCCCACTAATGAACTAACCCAGCACTCCTCCCCTTATCCTAAGGGCCTCGAGCATTCCTCGGCAAATGTGATCTTCAAGAAATAAAGAAAGCCTGAAGCAGCAACTACACGATATTTCAAAAGTCTTAAGTATCTAAATTTTAACTGCATGCTCTCTAGTACTCAATTATTTGGCCTGTAAAAATTAAAAGCCTAAGAAACGAGATGATCCAGGATTTAATTTTTAAAATAGGGTGATTTTTTGCAACGTGTGCTCCGTTTTTCCCCAATTCACTTTGTTTGCACATTTCTAATAAATTACTCGGCATCCTCATTTCCCTAATAGGTAAGAAAACCTAAGACCTCTGGCAGCTTCTGGCTGACGCCATCGCTAATTCCACACCCCCTTTTTTGACAGGATTGACGGCGGACTGAGCCGCCGCTGCCTTCCACACGAACTTACACAACGCCAGTGGTGTGTGACCGGGTGCAGCACTGCCCACAGCCCCCGGCCCCGGTCACAGCCACCTCCCGCTGCCGCCGGGCAGCCCCACCGAGCCCCCTGCGCTCGCTGTCCCTTCCAGCCCTCCCT
>VZTN01019498.1:29521-43645 GCA_013400515.1 Erpornis zantholeuca | reverse complement strand
GGAAGGGAACGCGAAGCCCCCCGCGCCCGCCGAGGGGCCAGAGGGAAGCGTGGCGAAGCCCCACGGCGCGGGGCCGCTGTAGCTCGGAACGACCGCGGGCAGCGGCTGCTTGGCGCTCCCGCCACCGCCGCCCCCTTCACCGTTGACGCGCTTAGCGCCCTTCAGGCTCCGCTCCTCGGCTCCCTTCACCTTCTTGGCGGCCGGCTGGGATCCACGGGAGCCCTTCGCGTCCGAAGCCGCCCTGGCACCGATCGGCTCCTGCTCGGGGGGCGCCGCACCACAACCAGGACTGGGCGGCTCCGCCATCTTGAGCTCCGGCGTCTATTTACTCCCGGCTCGCCCCAACCGACAGCGTCAGGGGGCGGGGCAGCGCCCTCACCTCGCCCAATGGGCAAGGGAGGCTCCGGACAGACAGCGAGAACGACCAATCGCAGAGCGGAGAGAGTGGGCGGGCCCTCAGGGGATTGGGGGCGGTGGCTCGGCTGAGTGCGTAGGGCGCGCGGGGGCGGGCGAGCTGTCCGGGCGGGCGCGGGAGCTGGGACGGCGTGAGGGTACGTGACGGGAGCGAAGCGGGGACCGGAGCGGGGGAGAGGCGGCGCTCCTGAGAAAGGCGTTTGTTTGGGAAAAAGGAAGGTTTGGACCTTCCCGGCGCATCCCGGGGGTTTCGTTAATGCCTCAGGTATTGGGCATTCCCCCCTTTGGAAGCGACTGACGGGATCCCAGCAGCCCCGCGAGCTGTTCCTGAAAAGGGCGTTTGTTTGGGAATAAGGGAGATCTGGACTAGCGCCCTTCCCGGTGGATGTACCGCAGGAGGCGATGCACCAGTCCCTCGGGATGTCCCGGGGACGAGGGCCTTGTTGGATAGGCGCCCTCTGTAAAGGGCTGAAGCCGAGTTCTCCACGCTCTCCCGCATCCTCGGAGGGAGTCAAATAAAGCCTGGAAGCGGAGGGCCTGATGGGGGGCAGGCAGAGGCTGTGGAGGTCAGGGGCTGTGCGAGGGGCCGATGCCATCCCACCTGGACGGTCGGCTGTCCGTCACCAGCGGGGTCATTGACCGCCGTGCCTCAGGGAAGGGATTTGAGTTCAGTGCCAGACAGGAGGCCCCCAGCCGTGCCTTTGGCGTCTAAAGTTGCTATAGCCGCGGTTCAGGAGGAAACTGACATTCCCCCAAGTCCTGGTGTTAGCAGGAAGCGTCACTGAAGTGAACAGAAGTTTCCTGGAGTGCTCGCACTCCACTCGCTCCATACTCCCAGTGTTCGCCGGGCTCCCGCTCTGTTCAGTCACACCTGAGGTCTCCCGGTTGGAGCGGGAAGAGCAGAGTCGCTGCCACATTAAACCGAACTTGGCAGATGACAGCCAGATCAAATTGCTCTGAGAAGTTCTGTGTGTGACGTATCAGCAGGCAAACAAGGTTTTAAGGTTTTTTTTTGTTCCACAAACCGTTTTCATTTGAGCTGCCACTGAGCAGCCTCAGAATAAGCTCCTAGCACTTGGGCTATCTCCTCCTTTGTTTAATTTTCTTTTGAAATTGTAAACCAGGCTGAATGCAGTTCAGTGTTGATCTCAACAGCAGCAAAGAATAAATTCTCTGTATGCAGAAAACTGCTTTTTTCTCAGATGTTTCAAGTTCTACTACTGTGAGAGTGTATCCTCAAACTGTATTTCTGGGCTTGATTGGGAAAATGGCATCTATATCAAAGGAAGAACATCTCACAAGAGGTATTTGAGCAAACTCAACTCACATCCAATCCTAGACTGAAATAAAGGTACAAATCTACCCATACATACATAGAGTAAACTAGAGTGGGCCTATGAGTTTGAAGGTCATCTTCCCCTCCCTCAGAAATGTTTTATTTATATCAGTGGGTGAGAAAAACCTGTGCATTTGAATAGACTTGAATGCACTTGAGACATTTGAATGTCTCTTTTCCAGGTTAAGTAAAGGTGACCCATCTACCTTAGTCAAAATCAGTGATTTTGTCTCAATTGATGTTACAGGTGCCATGAGGTGCACACAAGGCCATTGGTATCCTTGTATACCAGTCCCTAATGGAAACTGGATTGTGGTGACTCTAGAATGAGAATTTGAGGCACCTCATAGCACTGTCTCAACCTCACAGGCTTTACAGCCAGGTTCATCTTACTTCTATGCTGGTATTGATAGCAAGTCAACAGTATATTAAGTTTGCTCAAACTTCAGGTAAGTCAGAACCATATTTTCACCTCTCACTTTTGGGGGCTTTGAGAAACAGACAGCATTTCTTTGTTCTTTAACCAGAATTCTAGGGCTTGGTTTTGGTTCAAAGAACTTGACCACAACCTCGCTGAAATGCCAGAGTCACTTGGGAGTACATCACTTTTCTCCATGCAGCAGGTTCAGCAAGACTTATTAGGCTAATGATGCTGGATAGCTGCATAAATAGCTGAATATCTTGATCTGTGCACTTACATCAATGTTAATAATTAAGAGAATTCATATTTCTGAACTTTGTTTTGGACATGCTTGGATGTCTAAAGAAGACTCATAATGCAACTCAGAAATACAAAAATAGGTACAGAGATAAAACTGGTGAAAGGTGAACTCACAGCCCAACACTAGATTTAAAAACTGACAAATAAACTTATAAATGTGCAGCAAAGTTTAACAGCTGACAATATGCTAATAAATTCAGGTCAAGCTGAAGTTGTTTCCTGTGCTTTCTGAAGTAGCTTACTGTACTTGTAAGCATAAGCCAAGTTTTTATTAGTGAATTCTTTATAAAATTCAGCTGGATCAAGATGACAGAGTACCTATTACATGTAATTGTTGCTTGTTGGAAAGCAGTGTGACTAATGTTTGGAGGTTTGCTGTTGCTATCTCATACCCATTTGTCAGCAGAGAAAATTGCAGGGTGCATGAAATTCAGAAGCCGGCTCTGTTTCAGCTCCCACCGTCGTGCTGCCATACGGGCATTAGAGGGAGGGGTGGTGTCCCTGTCACTTGTTCTGTCACCAATCAGACAGATACATTAAAGTGTTCCACCTTACCTATGGTGAGCACACATTCCAGAGTATTAAAACTAAATTTCAGGGTGTCTTTCTTACTACCTGTTTTTACTTTAATTAAACCTCTGGCCGTTGGCGCACACACCCCAAGCAGACACTCCTGAATGAGACAGACAAGATGAGAAACACCAAAACTGCTTCAGAATAAAGAGCGTCTTTAACAAAAAGTGGGTAAACACAAGCAGTATACCTTGTGTAAAGTAAAGGTTAGAATCACAAATTTGTTCCGATGTTAACTGAAAAGAGTGAAATACATATGCTTATAATGAAATTATACAGTCTTGAGACACACTGTCAAAACACTGCCCCCAAATCAAACTACTACAGAGAAATACATTGGTGTCTCATATCACAACTCCAGTCCCTTGCAAAGAGAGAGCTGTGTGAACTGGGAGTCTTTGTGGGGATCAGTCCTTGAGGGGTGTTGGCAGCACCTCACACAGAGACCAGAGAGCTCATCTCTTTCAGCAGAAGCCTTTAAACTGATTATGAAAATTATGTCAATGTGCTTTTGTCTATAATTTTATATGCACTTAGGGGAATCCATGAAGACTTTCTAGACCATGGAAACTGAAATGAGGCAAAACCGTAACAGTAAAAATGTCAGGCACAAAGCAGTCCAGTATCCAACATGCATTAAGAATAAGCCTCCCATGTTATTAGCCCGCTCATTACAAATGTGTTGCCATTTTAATTAGGATAATTGTGAAATGCTGATGTAAATGGTTGTTAATCAAAACATTTATTTAAACAAGTTAGTGTATACGTTCGCCTAAACTTAGAATCATTTCAGACAGCCCCTATAAAATAAAGAGCTGAATGTAAGTGCTGTACACAGGTTGAGTATTTTGGCTTTATGGTCTTAGCTGCCTACCAAAATGATGCTTTGTAGCCTTACTCAGGTGTCCAAATAGGAAAACAGCTTTCAGAAATGTTATTTAATCTCTTTATCATTCCAACAGTTTTTTCTCCATTTGCTTACTTCCTTGGTTTGGCATCTGCTCAGTTCTTAAGTCAAGCATGGAAATAATTGTGCCAAGTGTAAATTGAAAACATTCGATAACACTTAGACATCTTTATGCTGGTTTTTGTCTGCAAAATTAGCTAGTTGTAATTTTTAATGTTATTAATTTTTCTTCAAACTCATTGGAAATCAGTTAATTTGTCTTTGGAAATGGAGGTGAAAACTAGCCTTATGTGCACAGAAACGTACTGATAAAGGTGGTCTCATTATGTAAAAGTGTGATTAATTTAGAAGACCCTCATTTTCCATTGTCAGGGTTTTCAGACCAACCAGTGACATATCCAAATACTTCTGCAGTTACCACCCAAACAATTGAACTAAATGAGACACTGGGGACCAACTTGGCTCATAACTGGGAGCGGCTTTACAGCATGACAAGCCTTGTCGCAAGGCAGTAAGAACTGCCCCCTCCTGCCATTGACCTTAGCAAGGAACAGTGTCCCCACGCCTGAGCAGTGGGAACATGCATCTTTGATCAACCCATGACCAAGGCAGTGGTTATCCTAAGAAGCCTTTTTTCCCCTCAGAAGCAGCAGATGTCTCTGCTGACTGCTGTGGGGTAGTGGGTTAGACATTTGGAAATGTGGCAGAGCAGACACTGAGGACACTCATGATCAGGGAGTCATGATTTTTATTACACTGTTCATCGGCCAACATTTTATAGAATCCATAAAAACCACAAAACAGAGTTTACACTTCGGGGAGGACCTACAGTACTTGTTTTTTGTTTAATATTTTTTCAACTAGCTACAGATTACTGCTATAACAGCTCTTTATTCTTTACAACTGGTTTCCTCACTTGTGTTTCAAATGTGAAACACCCCAGCTCCAGTATTTCTTTTTTGAAGTGTATAATAACACTTGAAATAACAATCACAACGATGGAGCAAACATGGAAGGTCTTGATATACACAATTTTAAATGATGTCTGATTGCAGTTGAAAAGGCACTTTGCTTAGCTGTTGTCTTCATAGCACCCCAAAAATTTTGACTATTTGAAAGATCTTTAGAATTTTTCTGTACAAAAGATACATAATGACTAAAATCAGTATGAAAGCAAGAGGATGCAAGCCAAGCAAAACTATTTCCTTACATATGGAGGCGATGGATAAAAGTCCTATCCATTTTCTTATTTCAGTAACAATTAAGATACTAATTTTCTTCAAATGAAGCTGCTGGTTTGCAGCTCTGGATGTTTTACAGGCTAACAGCCTCCTCACTGTAATTTGAGATACCTGAATTCTCTGCTGCTGTGTATAGATCTGTACAGATACTTAACAAGCAGCCATTTTTTCATTTCCCTTAGAATCCACTACCATTAGATCCACCTTCACTTAAATCCCTCCAGAGTCTGTCCACTATATCCTGGCTGCATTTTATAAAAGAACAATACAGAGTCTAAACCTTCTATCCCAGCAGATCTGCTGCAGCTGCTACAGCAAGGCTGTGGCTGCTCATGTCTTTGGGGAAGGGGAGACCATGGGAGAAGGGCTCTTTCTGTGGGCTGTGCCTGGAAATCACCATCTTCTCTGCTTGTTGATGCTCCAGATGAAGGCCACTCCAAACATCATGAAGAGAAGGACCTGCAAGTCTTTGCTTCAGCAGGCACAGGAATCAATATCTATTTGCTATGATAAGGACTTAGAGCAGCCACATTTCCAGTTGAGCTGTGCCTGCCTGGGCTATTTAGCCCCATACCGAATCCTGTCATTCATATCAGCTTGGAAATTCTATGGAAGTCTTTCAACAGGAGATTTCAACAGTTTCACAAGTGATTGTGGAACAAGTTTGGTTTTGACTAAGGGCTTTTTTGGTATAAGTTTTGACATAGCCTTGTTATATATCTTTAGGATCCCTTCCCACCCAAACCATTCCATGAAAGAAAAGGCACAGACTCTCCCAAACTAAGAGAATATTTATTCCTTAATAAGCAATTCTATGAGGTATGCATACCTCTTATTGTTAGCAAAGAGTTCAAGTCAATTAACTGAAATCCATATGGATTTCCTGATGGCTTTGTTTTGCCTGATATCCCTAAAGGTTTATGGAATGATAAACAGATCAAAGAATGGTCGTAGAATGGTTGGGTTGGAAAGAACCTTAAAGATCATCTCATTCCAACTGCTCTGCCAAGGGCAGGGACACTTTCCACTAGACCAGGTTGCTCAGAGTCCCATCCAACCTGGCCTTGATTAGGAGTACATTTAGTTCTAGGAAATTCAGGTTTTGTGTCTTAGGTACAGGCACTTATTTGTAAAGTAGCAGTTTATATTTGTAAGTGTATATATAAAAAGAAAATAAACAGCTACTTATATGTAGCAGCTAATCTTTCACTGCTCACCTCAGCTTCTTGGTCACATAAACAACATCTTCATGGAAAAATCCACAATAAACAGCTTTCTGTCTGTTCACAAATTTTATTCCACAGTAGAGGCTCTTCAGATCAGTGCCCACGGTAGTTCTGGGAAACAGTTTAAGGCAAACTGTTTAAAGTAAAAAGAAAATGCTTTTGCCATAATGTCTTCAGATTTTCTCTGATGCACCAATGTAACTGGAAGATAATTGCACCTGAAATTTCTAGACCATGGCACTAGGAAAGCATCTCACAGTATAGTCACCCAAAAACATTTAACTATGTGTACTGGATGGCAGTTAGGGGCTTTGGGATTTACTCAGGATGGAAGGATTAACGTCGGTGTAAATCTAACACATCACTATCAGCCTCAGATCACAGTCTTGAAATAGGAGATAAGCAGGCTCCTCCCAGCCTATTCATGTGAAATCACAATTGTACCTTGTTGCTTGTATGGTCTTGCCTTGGCTTAGAGGCAGGAATGCTGAGCCTACATGATGGATAGCCTCACTTCAGCAAACATGCAGGACAGATTTGTCATCTCACCACAGACTCTAGCCCAGAGGCTGCTCCAAGTGAGCTCCCTCGTGCTGGTTGCTCTGATGCTCAGAGTTAATGGGGAGGGAGAGGAAGAAGCAGATGGAAAAATTCTTCACACATTCTTAATCACTGAAAGAAGAAACACTTAAAAGTGCTTACTTGATATATCTACATAACATCATTAAGATAAAAATTCTAATAAAAACTCCAGCCAGCCTTCTGAGTTGTGTAACTGAAGTGTGCAGCAGTTTACAAGCAGTGACATACCCGGTGCCTTTTCTCTGGACCTTACTGTTACACATATTTTGGTTGCTAGCAAAGGAAGGATTTGTCTTATGGTTTCAAATATAAATTAGATAGGCCCATGATGTGGGCTGTAAGAGCATCTACACATTTTTTGCATTATTGGGAATCCCTAGAACGCATCAAAGGTTCCAGAAGTGGCGAGAAGAGCCCTGAATGGCTGAAACACAAAGCATTGGTTTAGTGACAAACGCCGCTCTGTTCCAAAATATCTCCTTGTGATCTGGGGACTGCAGACAGGCCAAGAGCAGAGCTGCCTCTCTTGGAGCCAAACCCCTCCTTGAGGCAGGGTTGAGCTCAATCATTTGGACTAACATGGAAGGTCTCTAAGAGAGACCTTTTGGCTCACGCAGCCATTCCAACGTAGCACCCAGAGGAGGCTGGCAGATGCCTGAGGTCCAAAAGAGGCCTGATGTTTTAAATTTTTTTTAATTGTAAGACTAGACACCCCCTTTCATATGAATCAGGGAGTCTGACACCACCCTCCTTATTGTGGAATAGCTGCTCAAATGAAGGTTCAGTTTTTCTAAACAGAGCATGTGAAAGGCAGAAATACTAGAAAAGTAAATTCAGGACAACTTTTGACCACCACCCAGTATCCAAACTGTAAAGAACTAATTTATCTGTAGAAATATTTAGAAATATTTTTGTAGAGTCTGAAAACTTATTTCCAAAAAGTGTAGATTTAGGGAAAAAAATACACTTGAGTGTTCTTTCCAGCATGAATGAACTCGGTCAATTTGCTGTCTGATGACACAGAAGGAGAAAGAGCTGCTCAGCAAGGCTTTTCAGAGCTGTTAGGTGTCTCACTAGTCCTAACATATAATAAAGGTTGATTTATATTATAAAAAGAATTACTTGCATTGCTTCCTTCTTACCAGTGACTTACATGTCCACAGGCAGACAAAGATGTATTCATAGCATGGCAATAGTGTCATAAAGTGCTCTTGTTCAGGTATCACTTTGAGATCCCAAAATCCCTGACGAGAGGTTGCTTTCTGAACTTAACATTCTTCATGTCTCTACCTCTCCCACCCACTCCAGGATGTTTCAAGGGTCAGCTGAGTTATGAATATCCTTATTAGGTTATTATCCTTATTTTTCTCCCACCTTGGGGAGTAATCTTTGTTTGGCCCTGATCAGGCAAAACCCAAGAGGCTGGTAGTCAATTGCAGATTTGAGCAGAAAATCCAGCCCATTTAAAGAAACGTCTTCCTTGAGCTGCATTCCTGTTACACAACCACACCTCTCTGCCCTTCTGAGGAGCTTACAAAACTGGGAACCTGCTCAACAAGTTCACGTCAGCCTTTTATTACCCACAGGCAGAGACAGTTTCCCCCTTGTACTTGCTACAGTTCAGCTCTTCCCACCTTTCTCCTCTGGCATTACATGGTCCTTGTTCTTCCCAACCCTGCCAGACTCACTTTTTACCACACACCAAGCAGAGACCATTCTTTGCAACACTTTATCCAGGCAACTTGACTTCTGAAGTGCTCACAAATTACTCCCAATAGATCTCATGACCTGAGTTATGAATAATTTTTTAATTAACTTTTATAAAAACCAGTGCACAAGTGCTTTTTCAGAAAAGCCTGGTGGTATGAGCCATTCACATTGAAAGGAATGAGATAAGATTTGTCTTTATAAACAGTGGGTCTACTGATAGATAAAAACTAGATACTGAGAGGTGAAAGAAGCAACGGGAGGAATTCCACTGATTGATGAAAGGAGTGAGAGGGATTTGTCTTTACAAACAAATTGTGGGTTTGCTGATAGGTAAAGATAGATACTGAGAGATGAAAAGAAGCAATGGGAAGAACCATAAATTCCATAGGAAAAGAAGGGGGTCGGTATTAGGTAGTTTGGGGAGTCTGTATCTCTCAAGTACCTCAGCCAGTGGGGAAAGAGAAAGGGAAATGTGACTGGGAAATTAGGAGGCTGCGCCCTCTAACAATTTTAGAGACCCCAGGGGAATGCCCCATGGCCTCTCCCTTTATTTGAATAAAGTAATAGGACTCCTCTGTCTCCTTTTTGGACATAAACCTCTGGTGTTTGTGGATTAATTTTCCTGACAACATCAGTGGGAAAAGTAACCTTAGATTCCCTATTGGAGTTCACAGGGATGGCTATTTTAGCTTTCAGTTGTTTCTAATGAAACAAATCAGAAGCTACATTACTACTTTTTAACAAAACTGCCAGCCTTTCACTGGTGGGTTCAATTGTGTCCAGATATCACAGTAATATGTGGAATTAGAGTGTACCAGGCCCAACCTTCCTTCACTTTCAGCAAAATAGTGTTCAGTACAGGGAAGACTGAAACCCTAAGATGAGAAGTACACTGGGCTGTTAAAATGTAAGTGATATTACAAAGTTAAATATTCACCATAAAGCATATACATTTTGGAGATGGAGCAAATAAAAGAACAGCTACAGCCAATGTATCCCAGAGCTGGCATGTTTCCCCACAAGGTATGTGTCTTCTTCCTGCCAGCTTCTCCAGGCTCACTTGAACAATGAATAAACCATTTAATGTGAAAACAGCAAGAAATCAAATAAAAAATTGAACAAATGTAGCAAAAGACTTTAAAACATTCAGATTATGAACCTGATGGTTTTTTTTGGTCCTTTTAACATCAGGCCAGAGATGTTGCAGGTGGAATATATACTGGGATGGAACCACACACCAGGTATCTTCTGGTGAAGAGTGGAGTCGAGTAAGCAAAAAAGCTCAGTAGTCTTTGATACTCCATGTTTGAACAATGGGATCATCTTTGATCCAAGTCCACCTCTTCCTTTGACTTGACAGTCAGGCTCTCTGTGAGATTGTGGCACTACCTACCCAAAAGATCAATTTTTTTGCCTGCCTGTGATCTTTTATACTAAGGATTGTAACTCTGTGGATCAAAGTAGGAATTGTAGATGTGAAAGACAACTTCCACCTCACTACCTGAAATCTGTGGAGCTCAGTCATGCTGCCTGAGGCAGAGCTAACCACTGTCCTTACAAGTGCCCCAGAACTGCAAACACGGACACGCAACACTCACTCAACCCCATAGATGAATACCTGCATTGAGCTCACCACAGCTGTTTACATGCACAGGGTATGTAACTTTGCAGAACTTAAGCCAAAATGCAAAACTGATTTCTTACCTTGGCTTCACCACAGTAAGTACTTCATGCAGACACAATGTAATTCCAGAGGCAAGAGTTAAGCTGTTAAAGAAATCAACTGTTACAGCAACTACAACTGAATAGATCAAAATAGCAAACATTTTATTCACTGCTTTAAGATTGCAAGTACTAAGCTTTTGCCATGTAATCTTAGAAGCAATAAAGTGAAGCATTTGGTACAGGTCTTAAGGATAGCACAGCATTGCAGCCAAGTTATTTTCTTCTTCTGTTTGACCCAACACTTGACAAACCTGTGTTTTGATTAAGTACATGCATTGAAATTGTTAGAAAAAGTCACATCAGAGAGCCTGGCTCTCTTATTAACTGGATGCTACTAATGCTACTAAGCTTGTTACCAACTACTTCACAGCCTTGTTGTCTTAACAGGCTTCAGATACTGAGAGGGCTCCAGAGTAGTCAGTGCATTATGCTGGCGGGCCCCAGCTATGCTCTGTCCTTGGTTCATGTGTTCCTTGCATTTAACCCTGCTTTTTAGCCCACACAGGATAGCCTCCCTTAGAAGCTGTTTCAGCTTCTCAAGAGCTGAAGAGCAATTTGAGATTTGTGAGAAAGGCCCTTCTTTGGCAATAGGCTGTAGGAATTGCAACTTTGTTTGTTTATACGGCAGAGATATTACTCCTCCCTCAACCCTTGAGAAAATTCTCAAAGCCTCAGTTGTGTGCAATTTTATCTGGTTGCTCAGTTCCACTGTCCCAAGTCCTTAACTCTTTTTTCCTCCTCAAATCCCCTTTTCGAGGCAATATTCTTTGTCAGCCTTTCCCTAAACCAACCCTCTCTTGCTGAGTTCCCTCTCTCATGCCAGGGTTATGCTGCAGGCAAGACCTTTTATCTGGGTGCTTCCCAGCAGTCTGACCTGCAGCCAAAAGCAAATGCTCCAGCTGCACAAGGTTACCATGCTGCCCAGTCACTGCATCGCACTTGATCTCATTCATTTGTTTAGAGATTTATCTCCAAAGAAACTCAATCCAAGATTCCAATATACAAAACCCCAATGGTAATTCTTTGAGATTTTCATTGTTCTGCCCAGTTCCCAAGTTAGAAACTTCTTTAAGGAAAATTACATGTAAATGCAGCAGGTTTTCCTAGAAGATAAGAAATAAAAATGCTGGCGTAATGCTCTAATTACTACCAAAAAAGAAAGTTACCTGCCAAATCAATGCACAACCTTAAATATGCTGAGTAATAGAGATAAGCAGTGGTATAGGCAGAAGTTAGCTTTCTTGAGACTTGAGAATTGACATTTACAAAGCATAGAGAACTCATTCTTCTTTTGATGTGATAATTCACTGGATGATTTATTCAATATTAATACCTTTAGAAAAAATTAATGGTATATTAGAAAAATACAGAAGGACAAACAAGCCAATGCAGTGGTTATTAATAGAAATCGCTGGGTTGAGTAGCATTACTGCTTCTTTGCTACAGTGATCAAGTCATGCCTAAAAAGCTGCACTTCAGAGATGAAAGCTGAAGACTGCTTTCAGAAAAAATAACATGGAAGACTGGAGCTAAACAGGATTGATTTCAGTATATGTACAAAATGGCTTCAGTGATAATTTGCAAGTCAATGTAATACGCTAAACCTTTTTAGATTCCATTTCCAATAAACCACAAGGAAAGGTTTTGGGGTTTTTTGATGAAGCTGTTAGGATGATAATATTTCAAAGTTGTGATGTGAAACTCCCCAGCTTAAAGCATTCAGACCTGCAGTAATTTCTACACCACCCACAAGAGCAGATACAGAAAAGTAATGACATTGGGCAGGTTTCACCTTGCTCTTAAAAGTGTCAGCTTATCTGAAATACAGTAGATGAAAATATAAAACTCAAAGCAGGGAACAGCAAGTTGTGAATTACCTCTGTCAAAGGAAACAGAAATCCATATAGGACAATTGCAGTTTTGTATCACTAAAGCGAAGAAAGGCTGCAACCTTTCTTTTGAGTTTTTCTGTGACAAACTCAGCCTGGAATAGGATCCAAATATGTGCAAAGCTAAGGGGAAAAAAAGAGGAACCTGGGTGTACTTTAATTAAACATAACCAGATGGCCTGTATGTAGAGCATAGATTTGGGTCAGCCCTTGCTCTAAGTGAAATTCATACGTGAAAAACAGAAAATCTACTACGTGCACAGTTTTGTATTTTATTGGTGGACGAATATGGAAGGGATCCTTGAAAAGTACATCCAAAACATATTTGGAAATTTTCTTTCTTAACTTTTTTTCCTAAGTTTCAGTGTTTTGGACTGTCCAGGGGTGCTGACAGCCCATCTCACATTACAAATCCACAGAAGCTCCATAAGAGTGAAAGTCTGAGCTAATCATCTGCAACGTGAGGGAAGGGAAACAAAGTTCAGGCCAGCCTTATTCTGCCAAATGCAGAACATTCCAGCTGTCTGAACTGTTTACTAATAAGGAATATAGTTGATATAGGTTATCCCAGATGGCATATATCATTGAATTATTTATTTTTAAACGAATAATTGCAAAACTACATCCATGAGAAGTATTTATAGTGCACATAGTTCTTTGAAAGAGCTCCCCAGCTTGGCAGTCTGTCACATGTACCAAGCACATGGTGATTAAATCCACAGTCAGAGACAGTAATTCCAAGTCATGTACCTTCAGTAAGTTACAACAGAGCTGTTATCTGGGCATTAGCTCTCTTTTAGCAGAGACACTAAAGGTACAAGTAGTAGATCAGACAATGTTTCCATGGCTAAAGTTTAGATTAATATAGCTTCACTACCTAAAATGAACATTTTCTTCTAAACATTCTTCTTTGCTTCTCTGACATTATTGCTAGCCAGAACTTTTAAAGTAGTTACTAAAAATAAGGTTCTGAATGTCAGTGTTCCATTCAAGTATGAGATCTGTAAGCTAAGCCAGACTGCCATCCTTCACTCTGTTACACTTTGCTTCTGGACACAGTTTTCTTTCCTAAGAGTAAAAACACCCATAGTGAGATTTTTACTTTCTTTAATTTAAAGATTGTATTACAGAAAAGTTTAAGTAAGGAATCCTTATAAGGATTAACTCTTGACATAATATATTGCCAAGATACAGTGTAGCTGCAAGGGCTCCAGGTGAACCTTCATATAAGTTGCTTTCTTACATACACAGTCGCTGAACAACAAAAATTGTATTCCCCATCTGTAAGAGAAGACAGTGGTATTGAAACAGTCCTTTTACCAGTGTGTTCTGGTTTTCCCAAATTAGAAACATGTCATATTAAAACCACAAAATCCTACTATACAGAAAGGTGATAGAGATTAATTTCTAAAAATTGCAACTGATGAAACATTAAAATGAAAACTAAGGAGTGTTGATTATGTAAAATGGTTTCACTTTTACTGGCAGGTCAAATATACTAAGAAACATACAAATATTTTTGATAATCTAATCCCAGATGAACTCAAAACACTGAAGTAACATACACAGGCTAAGAGAATTCAATACTGTTCCAAGGCACTTACTGAATCTCCATGACTAGATGAAAACCAGAACAAATCAGGTCTGACAATTAAACAGTATATAATATAAAAATAACCTTTTGCTTACAATTTACAAAATGCATTACAATCTTTATCTCTGCTAACCTGCAATTCTGGCTGTATGTGTCCAGCAATTTTTGTAAAAAACCCCAGAAACTATTTTCTAAAACTTCAGGGC
>VZTN01019498.1:1709-28780 GCA_013400515.1 Erpornis zantholeuca | reverse complement strand
CCATTTGACAAATTCTCTATTTTATACACTTTGGGTTTTTTCCAAAGTGAAGCATTATTTAAACATTTATTCTGGGAAAAATTCCTTCAGCACTCCTGAAGACACTAGGCAGGCTTATTTGTCTGGGTTCTGCATCTCAGTGAGTTGGAGGGTGGCAGTAGCAGCAGCTATCTGAACCAGTACTGATATTGAATCCCCTGTTTAAGTCATCTAGTGATCATATTTTGAAAGAATTGTAATTACCAATATCTGTTACTTCTGCAGGAAATTCTGAAATTTGACCTCTTGTATCAGTGGAACCAGAAAAAGAAATCTGAGGTAAAATGTCAGTTGGTGTTTTGTTGCTTCGTTCAGGACGATCTGGAAAACACACAGACCCCTTACTGTAACAACATTCACTTAGTCACCACTGTGGCAATGCCACTTGTCATTACAGTCCAGTGAACAATTGGCAGCAAATATTATTTCCAAAAATAAAGTTTTCAAAGCCAATTTCTCTTTTCCTAAAAGCAATACTTGAAAATTGTTTATGAAGTAGATGTTCAGTGACAGCAACATATTCCTGCTTGCCAAATCTGGATTATTACTTTGTGTTAGTTTGTATGGATAGCTGAAATCCCACATAGCATCTATTTATAGCAAAAGCTCACAGAGCTATTTAATACAACAACATAAAGGCATCTGTTCATGTTCTTTCTAAACTAAAGGTGCTTAGACATCATAGGTCAAAGTATATTCAGTATAATATAAGTATATTTGACAATATACTGACAATATCTTCACAGTAAACACCAAGTTCAGGCAAATTTTTGTTCAGTTTTGTTCAGTAGGAAAAATGTATTTTGAAAAAAAAATTAGAAAAGCTTTTCCACCACTTACCAGGTAGTATAGGTGAAGTTGTTTTCAAACCCTGTTAATGAGATATATAAAATAATTACACAAACCACTTCCAAAAAACTAAAAAGTCAGAAATTTAAGATTATGAAAACATCACCAGAAACACATAGCATTCATGGAAATACCTACTTGCCTCTACATATTTTACTTGACTCAACATTGACAAAAAATGCTACAGTAGTTAATAAGACAGTTTACTATTAGAACCTTAGCATTTAGTAAAAATTTGAAAACATGGCACTGCAATTTATTTGCAAATGTAGGTAGGTTAGTTCTCACACTACATTTACAGTCCCTGAAAACTCACATCTATCTTTTTTGTCATATTTTTAAGTGAGGTATGGGAGGGTACATGAAAAAAAGTGACAAATATAAAAAGGATTTATATGCTTTTAAAGTTTTGCCTGGATCATGCTGGATGACTTTGAGCTGGATGAGTGAAAAGTGAAATCTAATGGGCAAAAAATGGTTTGTTTAAAATAAATATGGACATAAGAGAAAACCATTTTCAGGCAGTGGAACAGGTTGCCCCCAGATGATAAGAATTGTCCATCTCTGGAGTTTTTCAGGACCCAGCTGGAAAAAGCTCTGGTTAATCTGGACTGAGGCTCTGCTTCATGCAGCAGCTTAGACAAGAGACTGCAGTTCTCTTCCAGTTTGAATTGGCCTAAGATCCACTAAGGGCAGACAGCAAGCTCCCTAAAAACAGCATATTTACACTCTTAAGGCCATAATTTAAGATATATTAAGGATGACTCCTTTTAAAAGTATTGCTGACCTTAGAAAACCAGATAATTTTTTTGGAAAGAAAACATGTTCTTCACATCAACTCAGCAGCTCAGGCGGAGGAAAATCTGGCCAGTTGTAGATGACCAACAGCTGCAACTTCTCACAAGTATGTATTTTGCTTTTTGTTGTAGCTCCCAGCCAAACCAGAAATGACTGATCAGTACAGACTTGTCTCCTGCACTTACCGTGGAGGCTGTTTGCTCAGGCAGATGCTGATCACGTAACACACTCCACTCCGACTGTGCAATCAGAACTGGCTTCGGCAAGGGCGTGCCTAGGAAGAATTAAATCAACTCAACATACTTCAGTTCTCCTCATGATGAGGCATTAGTACACAACATTAGAAATGTGCTCTAAATCATTTTTTTAAATTAAATACTTGTGAAAACGTGAAAATCTCTTTACATGAGAAGTGCTCCAGATAAGGCAAAATGCCACAATATAACTCAAAACACAAGACTGCAGTGCTTGCATTGTGGATGTTCAGTTTGTTCCTTTCAGGGCTCCTAATCAACAGGGGAATTGGCTTCTCTTTCAAGGACATTTTAGAACTTTTGTTAAGTCATCTGTACAGTAATAATAGGTGTTTTTCAGAACTCCTAAGAAAACATACAAGTCAGAACAGCCACACCTGTCCTTTACTGACATCATGCAACAAGACAAACAAAATGGAAGTGTTTTTAGTGATTACAGTCCCTGAGAGAGATTTTGATTTTTTTTTAAAGAAAACAGCTGTGTTCCTTGTCTGGTCACAGAAAAGCAGCAGGTTCATAATATCCAGAGAAAGGATCACTCTGACTCAACTACCTATACTTATGATGGTCAAAGAACACATTTACAGAACTTCAGTATTTTTATGCTGAAAATATCAGATTAACTATTGGGCCAAAGTTCTTTGAGATTCAAAATGACACTAAACAGAAGTCTCAGTAAATAACTAAATGATATTAGGTTTTCTGAGAGGTATCAAGCATCAACCTAATTGATCACTTAATTTCATTTAATCTGTTTTGTATTATGCCATTACCAGCTTGACAAATGGATTATGATTATAGGAGCACACAATTTTTAAGTGTCAGCTTTCTGTTGCAGTTACCCTTTTGACACAGGCAAAGAGTGAACCCCATTGAACTTGACAAACTGGGCTTGTTCACCACATGCAGTGCAGAATGAGGCATCATTGTCTTTCCTTGGCCCAAGAAAGGGCAATCAGATAAACACCGTTCATGTGAGTACCCGTTCCCTACCTGGGAGCAGTAGGAAACTAAAACACCTGGGAAATTCCCTAACTGTACTGCATCTTCTCATTGTATCATCTCATTTCCATATCCTTCAGACTGAAAACCAGCTCCACTAATATTGAAGTCTCCAATTACATAAATATCCTATAATTGGATATTTAGTCAGAAAACAAAAAATAATTTCTCTGTGTTCAAAGGTGCGTAAAAGTTAAACCTCAAAATAAGCTGCTACACATGCTAGCTTTCATTCCATTTTACAATTTGCTCCAAGAGACTAACCAAAAGTCAGGGGTATTCAAATACAATACAATACTGACATGCTCTTCACATTTTATCTCTAATTATCACCAAACATCAAAAACTCACTCTGTTCACTTGCTAATACAAATGATTCTGGTGTTCTTTCTGGGAGCGGGGGAGAGGAATCTTCACTAGCATCAGCATCTAAATCAAATATGACATTTAGATAAGTTAAAAAACACAGATTTTTCTCCTAGAGTTCTAAAGGTTGATCTTTTCATATATAAGATAAGTATAAACTTGGTATAAAATCTAAAGCAAAAGAAAAATTTGCTCTAAGTATTATAAAACATACTGGTTTACCACACTAATGCTGTGAAGCAACTTCATCTAACAACATTAACTTCACATTAAGGGCGTAGGATCAGTTTGTGTGTTATGCAAGAAAACAAAACCACATTTTCAGTCTAAATAATTTGGAGGGGAAAAAAAAACCTCACTAACTCCAATTAATACTTTTTCTTCATTCTTTCAGGTTTCAGTTTTGTTCCCCAAGTCCACGTTGAAGCCCACTGGCTCACACACCACTGCTATAAACTAGTTAAACAGCCTAAGGCAAGGTTTACTAGGCAGAAGGGTAAATAGGAGCCAGAGAAGATGGCTACTGTTGGTGCCAGTACCACATCCTGTCCCCAGTCTGTTCCCTTTCACCTCCCAGGAGTGTACTAGCACAAGCTATTCTGGCAGCAAAAGCCCCTCTCTGACCTGCTAAGAAATTTGTAGTAGTAATTAAAGGTTTAAAACAATTTAAAGTAGCTGCTGCTATAAGAAATCTCATCTGACAACTGTACTCTCCACAGGATTCAAAAACACGAAGACACATTTCAACTAATAAAGCCATGAAGTCTGAGCTGCCAGCATGCCCAGCTGCTGCAGGGACAGAATTCCATCAAGTTCTACAAGCCACTGTGTTCCAAGTGACTTCTGAGACCTGCTCCATCTCAAGTTTACTATACAGCACAAGAAAACCTTCATTACAGAAAGGGCCTCAGTAAAACCAGCAAATAAAGTCAACAAGGATATGCACTAACTGAAAGTGAGTTTTTAGGGTTTAGTTTTGGGTGTTGTTGATGTTTTATTGTTCTCTTTGTTTGTTTGTTTTTTTCCTTTTACCTCAGGGTACAACTACTTTTCACTTCATTTGAATGAAAAAGAGGATTTAACTGTGTGGTAAGATCATGCACACCAGCAGTTATGGTTAGGTAATTAGGGTGCTGGTAAGTTCACAGACAAGTTTCACTGGTGATTGCAGCCACATTCCCAGCTTCACACAGAAGAGTCCTGAGCCAGAATGAAAATGAGAAAGCCACTGTAAACAGGGTTTAGGATCACTGGTGCAAAGCGATCTAACCCTATATTCTTGAGTCCCAGAGGGATTACAAGACCTGCAACCAGAATATAAAATGGGAAGCATTCACTGTCATACAAAGAGGGAAGAGATACACCCTTAATAACAAGAGATAAATGATAAAAAAAATTAATGCTAGAATTTTAATCAATTCCTGTGAAATCATCGACATACCAGCAGCACACGGGCTGTAACTGTTATTTCAAGATGTTTCTGATACACAGTTACATGAATCAAATTCTAGAGTGACATTTCTCCAATTCTTTATCATATTTATGACATATCACTTATTTTATTTGCATGTTCTTATAGCATCTGCATAATGAGATGCACAGAGAGGTGATAATTTTCAAACAGTGATAAACAATGATTGCTCCGGGAAAGAGGAAAGAAATTCTGGCTAAAAGAAAAAATACAATAGTCTGCAAATCTATAAAACAAATACAAGGAGGACTGCTTGCAAAGTTGAAATAGCTATGACAAAGGACTTTGTCAGCTCTGCAGAGCATCTTTTAAGTCACAGTGTTAAAAATATACATGTGTGTGCAAGTATTGTCCTGTGTTTACATACAGTGTTACAATCTATAGATACAGTTCACAGTATCTGTAGATCTATAGAAACAGATTGTTTTTAAGGCAGCAAAACAGTTCACATCTCTGCTTATATGATTTTTGGTGAACACTTAGTTCACAGAGCCAGTATTTTGAATTCAGCTGGTTCTGCATCTTGCATCATACACTGAGCCCCATTTCACTTCAAAAATTCATGAAGTCTGCACAGACTCCTGAGGTGAGGCCATCACTGTAAGCAGCTCTAAGCACAGGAGTCTGAGCTGAATCCAGAAGTTCATGTTTTTCCTTCAGCTCCACAGCCTTATTTCTTGTTTTGTTGGGCTTTGCACAAGCAGTTACCAAGGCCTAATCTACTTTTCCCAGCTCTGTCCTCCATCTGCTCTAAGTGTGCCAGCCTGACTGAAATTTGCATCTGTAGGTTTTGGGACCCTTTTGCCTTCAATAAACACCATTCTAACTTGAAAACATTAGAATTTGAAACTTTTACCAAAAAAATTTCAAAAAAAGTAGTAAAAAGTAAAAAGCCACTAAATAATTTTCAAAGTGCTAATAAAGCATAACTTAGATTTTTAGATGAACAGCCATCTTAGCTCATCACCCTCAGCCACGTACAGAAAAAGAGAAAAGCACAGCTAAATATTTACAACACTATTAAAATGCAGGAGCCAAATCATGAGCAACTTCAAAGACCAACACAGTGAATGAGGTTACATCTACATTTTAAGGAACAGCACATCAACCAATAAGCATGAAATTGTTATGTATTTTCACAAGCCTGTTGAAATGCTTTGACTAGTCAATCCCCAATTATTATAGACACTTCCATGAAACTGGGTGTAGAGAAAAAATATGCACCAAATAATAACATAGAAACCTACAATTGCATACAAACCTAGAGGAAGGCATTATAAATAAAGGATTAAACAAATGCTCACAATAAAGCTTACAATACAGCTTTTGAAGCTAATCATGGTCTATAGTACCTTATACCAAAAATAGCTCACATGCAAACTGAAAGCTGTCAGGAAAAGTGTTGTGCCCTCTCTGAAGCTGCCATACTGCATTGATTAAATTTACATTTAGAAAATTGCATTGCGAAGAAATTTGTGTTGTCCAATACTACAGATGCAGCTAGATAAAGAGCAGCACTTCTGAACCTCAATGAAACCTACCTTTGCCATCTTCAGTACATGTTACAGCTGTTAAGTCTTGCCTAGCAATAGACATTGGCAATACTTTTCTGGCAGAAATGTTTTCAGTATTAGTGGCAGCAGAGACTGTGGCACTTGCGGTTGACACATTGGACGTGCTTTTGCTCATGGCTCCGTCAAAGTTCATCTCATCCATGTCAGAATCATCTGAATGGAGAGGATTAGTAAAACAGAGGGGTGCTCGAACAGAAAGAGGAGTATGATCAACAGTATCACTGGAAGGATGTTCAACTGAGGTGTTTGATTCTAGAGAGAGAGTTTTAACACCGTGACACAAGGTGTCTGAAGACATCTCTTCAGACACGGATGTACGCAGTGCATTTTCAGGCCCATGTAGTGACCACGTGGCGTGTCCCTTTTCTGTCAGAGGCAGACGATCTGGTCTGGGTGGGGTATCAGACACCTGCTGACCCTGCAGACTTTCTGGTGAAGGTATTAAGGCTGTATTAGACTGTGGCACGCTGTATTCCATACATGAGTTTTGAGGAGCATCTACAAATGAATCCCCTGAAATCTGTTCCTGTGGCTTAAAGCTCTTATCAGTTACAAAGGATGACACAGCCTTAATTTTAATTGCATGTGCCCTGTTCAACAGGGAGTTCCCATCAAAGCTTCGTGGTCCCTCCTGAAGAGGTACCTTCTTGATCTCAAAACTTAAGTTGCGCTCCAGCCTCTTCTCTGTGTGTTCACTGGGTTCATTCTTCCCTGAATGTTCTGTGGACTGATTATAATTCTCATTGAGGTCTGTTGAATGCTCTGATGAAACCATGTGCAAAACTGGCTTTGGATGGTATCTGTCATTGTCCTGCCACACCGTAGTGACTGTTGGATAAGCTGATGGGGGAGATGGTGTTAGGATTGGTGGTACTGGCTGAGGCTCTGGAGGCTGCAAGATTTCTTCTTTAGCATCTCCTTCTACAAGGCAACTGCAAAACAACCAAAACACAATTGTCTAAATTTTCTGGATTTTGACAAGATTTTAGATAACTATCCATCTGCCACTGCAGTAGTTAATGCTGTCATACCAATATCAAACTCCGCATAGAGCTTGAACTGCACACAGACAATGGTTATAGACTATGACTAGTGGGGTAGGAAAGAATTAAGTCAACACACTCAAAAAGTCTTTCGGAATATCACAAAGACATTCATTCAGGCCACAACTAATCCTCACTAATAGCTCAAAGATTGCTCACATCCTTTCCCAGAAATGTTTTTTCAACGACACTGCAAGACAGGCCCTCTTGTGGCAGCATTTCATTACATTTTTCCTTAAGTGGCTCAGAGAAACTTGACATATGGAATTCCAATTTCAATAAAGCCAAGAAAGATTTCTTTAAAAAAAAATCATTACAACCCACTTAACACTGAATATCTTCCTTCAATTTTATTTTTCTGCACATGCCTAAGAGGATTTTATTTTTACGTTTGTGTATTTAATAGTCTGCATAGTCGCAAAACAAATTTAGCTGGCGTGAGGTACATACAACATAAAAAATATTCACAGCAGAATATATGATCCAAATCACAGTGCATATTAGCAAGACCACAGCACTTATAACTGCAGCTCATCTCAAGCTACTTAAAAGAAGAAGTTCTTCAAGCATATGGTCAGATTAGATGCAGAGTAGTTGACTACAAACATTTAGCATAACTGATGAAGGCATTTTTATAATTTCCATTCCTTTAAAAATCCCAGAGGACCTGGGCAAGCTCGAGAGGTGGGCCCATTAGAACATCATCATGTTCAACAAAGCCAAGTGCAAGGTGCTGCACACCTGGGTTGGGGCAACCCCCAGTGTCCACACAGGCTGGGAGTTGAACAGACTGGGAGCAGCTCTGTGGCAAAGGACTTGGGGGTGCTGGTGGAGGAGAGGCTGGACATGATCCAGCAGTGTGCACTCACAGTCCAGAAACCAACCATGTCCTGGGCTGCATCCAAAGCAGAATGGCCAGCAGATGGAAGGAAGGAATTCTACTCTGCCCCTATACTCTGCTCTCATGAGACCCTCCTGCATAAGAAGGACCATACAACTGCACAAGAACTTCGTCTACAGGAAAAAAAACATAAAACAAAAAAAGCCCAGGGACTGTCTCACAACTGAGTCTTGTAGAGAACTAAAAGCATAGTTCTGACTGACTTGGGACAGGCTACAGCATGCATTTCATCCTTGTGACTTTTTTAGCACCAAGCTATACCAGCATGAGTTGAAGAACTAAAATCTTTATACAAGGGATTCCATACTAAAGAGAACCATTTGGATTCTCAGTTAGTGAAAATCCTAATCCCTGAAGAACTGCAAGCTTCCCAGCTTCCAAATTATCTTCTAAAAGTTCCTGTATCTTTGTATCTGGAAAACCCCAGATCCCCTTGAAGTTCTGGGTGATCTCTTCCATTTTCTGCCTGACTCCTGTCACAAACAGTTGGGCCTCAAATTTCTTCTCTTCCTCTCCTCCCTGCACTTGTATATTGCTGTTTTTTCTTTACATTAACACAGGAGAAAACAAAGCACATCAAAGAAATTTAACAGAAGTAATTTGGGAACTCTTGCCTCTAGATGTTGTTGAAAAAATGAATAAGCTTGAGAATAAGTTGTTTGCCTGAATTAGTAAAGATAAGACAGGAAAGGAGGGGATGTAAGTCTTGCTCCAATTTAATACACACTAAGGACAGAATTCACACCTCTTAGATTTCTCTCCTCTGTTCCAAATGGGGGAGGGGAACATGGGGAGGGAGACAGAGAGTGAGTGCACTTGCACAAACGTTTACATGCCCCCTTCTACCAGCAGTGATGCTCATCAGTAATCTCCACTAAATCCTCCTACTGAAAATCATGGGTTTCCCTCATTGACCTGATTTTCCTGACCCAGAGTTATTTGCAATTAGCAAAACTAATTTCTTATCTGGTACAGACCTAACATTAACCATTACAATTAGCTAAAGGAGCAAATTAGCATTAAACTAGATATAACAAGGTTATAGGTCCACAATACCAGTCTCAATTCATTAAGTTCTTTACCAATTACTGTTCAATGAAATCACTCTACCTTTTGATCCACTGGTAAACAGAGCCCCACGTGTATTCAAACACTTCTCTTAGATGTATCCATAGAACTGATGATATGCTGCACAAATCAGCATCCCAAAAGTTGATTAAACAACTTTCTCCTGCACATCTCAACAGAACTACTACAATGTTCCCCATTTGAAGTTAAATGTCATTCCTTCACTCTTAAATGAGAGCTTACAGTGAAGAAATGAGAAATTATTTCCCAAAATCATTCTTCGCCTTATTAATATTGAAGGATATCTGTCCTCAGCAATTGAGATGCCTAAATAGCATTATAATGTATTTTTTCTCTTCAATTTATGAAATAGATGCCTATAGGTAACATTTTCTCCATTTTACTGACTTTTTGATATTACTATTTCACATGCATTGCAAATAGTGTTTTTGTTTGTTTCCACACAGCAGAAATATTAGGATACACACACATTTAGAAGATCTCTGTTTGGCAGTAATTTGTTCTAAAACCCTTGTGAATCTTGGGCATTTTGGGCTCCTGCATAACACTATCTTTGGACATGTCCCACAACAGCTGTGCTCCACAGACATTTCTGCCCCCAGAGGCAGAAAATTATCCGAAGATGAACTATGAATACTATCAAAAACAACAGGAGACAGAAAACAACACCTTGACTTAAAATACCAGGAAACTAACAGAAAGCTCATTAAAGAGGAAACTGAGACAGAAAAGAGTCAGTGAACCAAAGAAAGCCAGGCCATTCAAGTAAGAGAAGTAAGCTTTCCTGCATTAGACCTTTAAATAAACACATACGTTTGCAAAATCTCACTGGGTGATAAAAAAATAGAAAGTTTTGTCATGACTCAGCCTTCAAGTGCCTCTGCAGACACAACTGCTCCTGATTATCATGGAATGCCACTACCTTGGCACTTCCTCATTTACAGCTGGAAATGGAGTTTCCCTGGGTGACTGAGGCAGCTTTTTCATACACTTTTACTGCCACAGAGCCTGAGCAGCTGATGCAGTGCCCTAGTGCCACTGGCTTTTTAGGTGTCAGGTGAACCATGAATTAGGCAATAAGAGCTTTTTAAAATTATTTGTTGTAGTAACGATTGCACACAATCTGTCAAAAAAAAAAAGAAAAAAAAACCAAAAAAAGCCTTCCCACTGCTTTCCACCAAAAATGTATACATGAAAAAAAAATCCATTTATTGTTTTCTCTGCAATACATTAAAATTTTTAGAATGTTTTAAAATCTAAGCCATTCTACTCCTAATGGAAAAGAGCTATATTATTAAAACTGTGCACAATGGGTTCAGATTTAAATGAAACTTGGCCAGTGTTCAAAAGAAAAAAGCCTTAAGTAATCCATGGTTATCCTATGCAGCATACTGTAGGGTGTTTCAAATAAAAGAGAGTGATGCCAAGGTCATGGAATGCAGCTGCTATGGGCAACCAAAAATAGATACCAAGCTCTACATCCTCCCTCATAATTAAAATAGGAAAATTAAACTCAACATAAGCAGGCTGAAGCCAGACAAGCACATTATTCTACTTTAGCATTAAATCACTGCCATCCATGCGAAAGAAAAGCTACAGTCCAGTGAGTGAAACTGTTGCAAATGTACTACAAATAATTTATATAAGAGTACAGTGAATTAATAAAAATAACCAACTGGTGAATTTATCTTTTAAAATTTACTTGCCAAGGGTTTTTGGTTTTTTCAATTGTGGCATACAAATTACAGACAGCTAACTAAGAAGGAACTAAGAACCCATCAATGAGTTTTATCTTAGCTTTGTAGGAGATGCAAGGAGATGGTTTGCAGGGCTTGAATTGAAACAGAATAACACATAACCCTGGAAATGTATTTACTAGCATTAGACTCAAGTTCAAACAGAATCTGATGAGAGATTAAACTGCTACAGTATTTCACCTTTTCTCCTTCAGACAGCATCACGTAGCTCTTCGTTACACCGCATACAAAAAACTGTTACATCATCTTTGCTTTTTGTGAGTTTAAGTTTATGCTTTGACTTCAAACTGCATTTGAACTTGAAAATAAAGGATGTTGTAACCAAGCCTGACTAAAATAAACCACCTATTTTTCCAAATACTTTAGAATCAACTACTAAGCACACAAATATTTCAAGGACTAATACTTAAAGGTGTTCCCTCTGAATCTGACCCATCAGTCACACAATATCAAGTACAGTACTAAACTGTAAATTTAAACCTTAAGGTTTTTGCGGTCTTATATCTAAAAAAGTTAAACCTTATTTATGCCCTCTTCCTACCTTAACCTGAAAACAATTAAAACGTCTAACAAAGACTTTCCATCCCCTCAAGTCCTCTAAAGAAAGGTGACTTTCACAAGAAGTGATCAATTGCCAGGCCAAGCAATTTCTAGGATAAGGTGCTGATGTATGCACTAATGAGTTTTTCTTGCTTACCTCTGTAATAATCAAGGAGTAATATTAGAATTTTTTTTATGTTGACATCAAACGGAGAGAGACATTAAGCTAAATGACTACACTCACATATTGTACAGCAAGTTTAATTACATTAAAGTATTACAAGGGGGTAAAAGATTGGAAGGCAATACAATTCCAAAACCTCCGCAAAACAAATATAACTAGATGCTTAATGGTGAGCTAAGTAAATAAAATACCAATTTAATATCAATTTAATATCAATAGCCTAAATATACTTGTAACTTCCGAGAAGAAAAAGACATAAAAGCAGCCTAGAAAGTATCACTCCTTCCCCAGTACATGCCCAGGCCAAAGCAAGTACTAAAAGGATTAATTGCTCTCTGAGTAAGCTCTCTACCTTGCATGGTAGAACTCTTTAATGACATCCTTAGCACAGACATGAGAGTTTACACAGTAGTAGCTGCACATTCAGAGGAAGAGTTCTTCAAGTTTAAAGAAGATACTGAGATGATTTCATGACAATATCACAAACAGAAGAAGAGAGAGTGAGAAAGCCACCTTCACAGAAAAATTCTACCCTGTCCTGAGTGGTTAGCCAAATGAAAGGGCTGCAGAGATGTCACCACTGTCCAGCAGACTTGGGGCCATCAGAAAACAACTAACAGGCGTCATAAACTTTCCTGTGTAAGCAAACATGGCTCAGTCTGTTAACAATATGGAAAACAAGCACCTTGGGGCCAAGGAATAAAAATCGACTTTTGTCCTGCTCAGTCAGGATCATCTCAGATGAGTTAATCTGAAACCAAGCTGGCCCATAGTATTCTGCTCTATCTTCCTATAGCCCTTTTTGATTTAGAAAAAAAGCAAATGTTAAACTTTCCAGTAAAAAAAAAACAACAAAGCTTTACTTGCTTTACTAAATACACATTCTAAAGCTATCCACAACACAAAATATAAAGAATTTAAAAGGCTTATTTCTTTTTTAAATAGCAGCTTTAGCAAGTTGCTTGTCACTTCTTCAGAGACATTGCATGTAAAACTCAAGTACACATTTGGCTGGCAACCTAAAAATGTTTCCTTCTGCATATGGGGATTAAATTAGAATGTTTCACTGATTCTGCTCTCCCATCCTCCCCGGGAAAAGGATGTTGGTTAACCTATGCCAAAACATCCACAATACACAAAACCTGGCTCTATGTCCTGACTGAATCAGGCTGTAGATTTGTAAAATTACCCCCCACATCAAGAAAAAAACATGCTCATTAGTGGGTATTTTGAGCAGATGTGACTAATAGCAAATAAAGTATTTCCTCAGAAGCATCTTCCAGGAGGGGTTTAATTAATTGTTTTTCAAAAATAATCTCCATTTTAGAAAGACAGCTTTGCTAAAAGCTTCCATTTATTCACCTCTAAGAAACCAATCTGCCTGCCAGTGCTGGCAGATGGGAAAGTACGAGTTTATGGAAACGGGCCCAAAAAAACCCCCAGGCTTTAAGGAGAGATTAAAAGATTTTAACTTAATGCAGCAAGTAAAGAACAATGCAGTGCAGATAAGACAGATGTGTACTTAACCATGAATTACATGAATTATACATATGTTATTATTACACGAATATATAAAAATGATAAAAACTAAGGTATGCCCAAGATTGTTTCAAAGAACACTAGTAAGGAAATTACCTATTGGACAGAAATCATATTTCTAAGCTCAGTGATGAAGTTTCAAGGACTTGGAACCCATCATGAACACAGGTCAACTAACTCCTCTGTCATCATCCTAATCTACATAATTGAATACAATCACATTACCATCAGTCCAAATAAGGTAAAAAATATATTGCCTACATAGCACCAACTATGTAATTTGCTTGTAAAAAGCATCAACTCACTTCTATCTCTTTCTTTCTTTATTTTAATTGAATTATACCTTACTTATGCCTAAATGTTCTACATGAATATCAACTGGCTGGTGGTTTGTTATGTCGTTCTACAACTTTAAGCGCTCACCTTTTGTCTATTTAACTACAGGCAACATAGGCAGGCAAGACCACCTGCCAAAGGCCCCTATAAGCTCTCCACAAACCAGCTTGGGGGGCTTGGACACCTAGCTCAGGAGAGTTGCTTCTTTAGCTGTCTTAACACTTGGGTTGGGTACCCATTTTAGGCTGATGAATCTTGTTGGTTCAGATTTACTTTTGCCTTCTGTAAAGCTATGTCTATGCATTTTAAGAGCTAGAGAAGATTTTCTTTTTCTTCTAGTGAATGAAAGGATTGGTGAGACCAATTCTTCTCAATAATAACAGCATTTGGTTGCCATACTCTAGTGAAAAGCAGCACTTGTCTGAGATTTTTCTGAAATAAATGGGTATGTTTCATTATGGTTTTGTCTCCAAAAAAGAGGGTCCAGTCCTTATTTGAGGCTATTTGAAGTTTGTTTTGCTACAATCACCTAGCAGAATTAAAACACAAGTAGATCTAACATATCTGACTAGTAAAGGTGTCTACTCACAGATAATCATTGCAAGGTTGGTATATTTAAACACAGACTTCATGAAGATATTGTAGCTTATATTTAGAGTCAATTACAAGACTTCTATTTGCATTATGTGTATTTCTATTTATAAACACAACATATTCATCTTAAGCCTTTATGGTATCAGTAGCTTTATTCTACTTTTTATTCATCTTTCAGCTTTAAACAGTATATGAACAGTCAACTACCTGCGGGTCCGTGGAGGCTTTGGTGGAGGAGAATCCTGTTTCTCAGCATCTGAAGAACTGACAGCATTTTCTGTATTATTTTCATCCTGATTGAAAGAAAAAAGGGCATTTTTACTCATGGCTGAAAGGCCGATACATACTATATTGGAACTGTAAGGTCCAAAGAGCTTAGCAATAATACATAACAATATGACCTATCTTTGGCTATCATATAGAGATCACTTTCAAAACTCTCTTTTAAATGCACAAAAAAAAATTTATCTTGTGTGTCCAACTTCAAATTTTTCTGACTGAAGATTTTGGTCTGCTTGGTGTTGAACAATCCACTAGAGAAAGTCCTCAAAAGCTCATCTTTCTTTAGTAGTATGAGTAAGCTCTCGTATCCCCTCCCAATTATCCACATTGAAAGCATTTATTTTCCCATCAGTCTAATTATTTTCACTTGTACAATCACTCCAATGAAGATAAGACTAATTTACAGTGTAGCAAGAAAATGAGAAAGATCTTACCCACTTGTCACCTAATGCATTGACCTAAACCACTTTCAAATAATCTCCCATTTGTGTACAAGAAAGTTTAATTTACTCAGCAAAGCATGAGGATTTTAATTGCACATTAGGACCATAAATATAAAAGATACATTTTATATATGCATGTATTTAAAATTCCATACACACTTACATGTATATACATGTAAAATATTGTTGTGGGTTAACCCTAGAAGGCAGCTAAACCTCACAAAGCCACTCTCATTTCGCCACTTCACCCCTGGAGGGGAAAGAGGAGCAGCAGGAAAACTCGTGTGTCAAGACAAAATTGTTTAGCAGGCAAAGGAAAAGTGGGAGGAGATTTTGCAATGCAAAACCAATCACTCATAACCTTTCACAGGTGGACCTCTGCCAGTTCCTGGCTGTGCAATATTGTTCAGCAATATCTAAAGCATTGGCTACAAACAACCATCAGCACTGTTTTCACCACAGATCTAAAACACAGCACCACAAGAGTGGCTAAGAACAGTATTTAACTACAACAGAGCCACTCAGCAAAAATAAGGAAAAAAACATATATGTATAAAAATCAAACCAGAACACGCAACAGCCTAAAGCTGTTGTTCTAAACATGTGCCACAGCCAAAGACCCAACAAAATCAAGGAGGACCTTAGTGTTAACTTTAATGCTTATTTTACCTAAAGGCTTTTCTTGCAGGAGTTCTCTTTTGAAAAGCAATCTTAAAAAAGAACAAACACCCCAAATCAGTGTAATACATTTCAAAGCACAATACCACGTTAAGGCAATAGGGGCTGCCAGCCTACCTGCTGAGACTGGTGATAGAGACTGACCTTCAGTCTTAGAGAACCAAAGGGAATTCCATGTTAAATTTCTGCTTCGGATGTAATAGTTGCATTTTAATTCAGTGAGCAACTTCTTTGCTTTGGAAGATAAACTCTAAGTTGCCTCAACAGTTAACTAACTTCACTTAAATTTAGATTAATTAGTTTTATGTTTTTAATTTCCATTATTTGTCTTAAAAGTTACCACACTGCTGCTTGCTACTGTGAAGAGTTTATTATAAAATCCTATTCCTCACTGTACTAAGTGGAGCTTTACCTGTGAAGAAAAACATTAAACCTTTTGATCTTTCTTACTGTTTTTCCCTAACTGCCCCCATTAACTTGCTGTCAAAATAACATTGCACAAGTACTCCAGCAGAAATACCCTATTGTTCCTTAATGAAGGGATTGTGTTAGCCCTTTCAGGAAATTTGCACAGAGAGTTCATTGTCCTGCTGACCACTAGCTGTAACTATCAGGGTTTTTTTGGTGTAAGATTCAATTAGCAGATAAAAGCCACTCACATTTAAATGAACACAACTGAAGCTCCCACTGCAGTCAATCAAGGCTGGTTGGTTTTCACAGAATGGCTGGTGTTGGAAGGGACCTTCAAAGGGCATTTAGTCCACAACCCCTTGGAATGAGGAGGACATCTTTAAAAAGATCAAGTTACTCAGAGCCCTGTCCAACCTGGCATTGAATGTTGTCAGGAATGCCAGGATGGGGCATTTACAGCCACTCTGGGCAACCTGTTCCAGGGTTGCATCACCCTCATCATAAAACATTTCTTCTTTCCATCTAGTCTGAATGTACCCTCTTTTAATTTAAAACCATTACCCTTTATCCTACTGCAACAGGCCCTGCTAAGAAGTCTGTCCCCATCTTTCTTATAAGCCCCTTTTAAGTACTGCGAGGCAACTATAAGGTCTCCCTGGAGCCTTCTTTACTCCAAGCTGAACAACCCCAACTCTTTCAGTCTGTCTTCATAGGAGACCTGTTCATGCCTCTGCTCATCTTTGTGTCCCTCCTCTGGACTTGCTCCAACAGGTCCATGTCCTTCCTGTGCTGGGGACCCCAAAGCTGGATGCAGTACCTAAGGTGGGGTCTCACAGGCCTGGAGTAGAGGGGCAGAATCACCTCCCTTCACCTGCTGCCCACACTGCTTTGGGTGCAGCTACTGGCTGGGGAAAAATATGAATGTGGGTTAGTTGGGTTTTTTTTAAATTAGTATGTCTACAGTGGTTTGCATCCAGCTTTGGGGTCCCCAGCACTGGAAACATTACTACAGGGCATGAACATCCAACTCCTCCACCAGCCTCCTCTCAAATACGTAATAAAGAAATTTCTTACTTTTTCACATCAGGTAATGGGTGACCATAAAGATCATTTTGCCCTTAACAAACATGGACATTAGTTTTATTGCCTCATTCAGGATGAGGACCATTCTGAAGGTTGGTGCCAAAGATGCTGAGGCTCCCAGTATTCAACAGTAAACTCTGTTACGTGCTCAGTGGTTGTGTCATGTTCCTCCCCACTTTCCTGAGTTGTGCAATGCAAACTCTGAATCTCTCCCATATGTATTCATTACTATGGATAGCACTAAGTGCATTGGTATTGTACTAAAAAGGCTCCCCTTATTGATAAGTACTAACAACCAAAGCTAGAAATGAATGTATCCTAAACAACTGCATCCTGAGTACAGAGCAGACTGCTGGCCTTGCTTCAGCACCACAGCACATCCCAGTTTCATAAGGCAGAAAGACACTAGAGTGAGACTCCACAAGAGTTCCTCCCCCTCACCACCTTCTGAGATCAGAAAAGTCTCCCAGTTCAGTTCCACCAGCACAGAAGTTTCCAGGAACACATTTCTTATTTATGCACTCAGTTTTCTAAAGGGTATTGGCAAGGGAAAGGGTGTGCCTGTTGGCTCTAGACTAACTTGTCCAGAAACAAACCAGCAGCTGCATCCCTGTCCTTTTATGTTTGAAATGTGAAGTGTTTGTGAACAGAATGTTTCCTGAGATATGCTTTTCTCACAGGCAGAAGAAAAAGCTTATTAAAGAAGCTAACATATGTCAAAGCTTTTTAAAACTCCATGTATACAGTAAGAAGCTGTTTCTAGTTGAGACAGGCAGAAATAGCTGAAAAGGCACTGCCATTTTTACTACTGGTAATAAAACATATGTATAATCCTTTCATAAATGCATATAAACTCATAAGCAACCACAGAGTTTACAAAAACAATTCATTGGAAAAAAAAAGTTAAACCCCCAAACGGACAAAACCCAACAAGAAAACCTGCACATGCAAAATGGTACTTTTAAATTTAACACCAGAAAAGCCTGTAGTTACCCCAGCTTTGTACACAGGGAAGGCTTCAGGTAGAGAGGTGTTCAAAAGTTTTCACTTGTGCATCAGGTTAAATTCCAGATCCTTTCACTTAGTTATATTCAATGAAGAGCAAGAATGATTACAAGAAGTATTGTCACAAAAAAAAAAGGTATTTTGCTACTTTCCTTAATTAGCTCAATGAATTGATGTTTCTGCGAAGGCTTTGTTTACTTTTAGAGAAGTCATTCCCTGATACTTGTTTTCAGTTCTGTGTTAGAAGAAATGGGGAATAACCAGTATTTTGAGTATTTATCACCCTTGAATGACACCAACTCACAGATTTCCCTGTCATATATCAAAATAAGTAAATGAGCAAACATGCAGAAAAACTAGCACAGACCAAAAATGAGGAAGCTCAGTTCTGAAAGTGAATATAGGGTACCTCACTGGAATGACTGCATCTGTTGAGAAGAGCAGATGGTGGTATTAAGAAAAAGCCTTCCACAGCCTTCCTAAGCACAGCTTACTGACATCAGTCAGCACTCCCTTGCTTCTCTAGACAGATGTTGCATTCTCAGGCAGACCACAATTTTAAAAAGTATCAGCTTAGACAAACCAGGACAACATACACAGCTCACAAGGGACATCATACAGAATAATGTTTTAAAAATGGATTAACCAATGTGCAATTTACTAAGTGTTCCATGTAGCACCCTGATTTCTCCCAGAAGACAACTATCCTACTCTGGATGGCTTCTCACTGCAACAGGGGTGAACAAAAGAATAGGATCTTTTCCCAACCTTTGTGTCTATGTGTCAAATGCTCAACAATCCATCTTCCTTGGAGTTACTCCCTTGAAGGAATAGCTACTGAGATCAAGTGAAAATGCTCATAGTTAGGAATTTCTAGGTATTCTGTTAAATTGCACATATGTAGACATATGTGCATATCTACCTATGAAAGACGACATTAACAAATGACAAGACCACAAACTCAAATACCTCGAGGTGTAGATTACCCATAGTCTACTAAAACGAAGAGTAATTTACATTCCTCTAGTAATGCAGAGAAACAAGGAGTTCTCATAGCAGATGCAGTGTCAGAATCCAGCTTGCTAAGGTAACCCAAACAGTGCATCACCTCCCAAGGGTGATTCTTCCCCCACCTGCTTCCTCCACTGGCTCAATCACCAAAGAAAGTTGTCACTAACTTCAAGCAAATAGAGGATCTTAGACATAGTCTTAGACTGAGATTTCACACACCTGCCTACCATTCAAAAGCTTTTTCCCAGGAATTGCAATGTATCATTTTCTCTTGGAACTCACTGTGGAAATATTTAATTCAGAAGCTTTCTGTACAGGTAAAATACTGCCAGTTTTACTGCAAAGACTCCTCCAGAAGTAATCTCATGTTTTCTCTTAAAAGGAATTGAGGTATTCAGTTTGCCCGCATCATAAAGCGGCCTGGGAATCACTGAGCATCAGTGGATAAAAAGAGAAATACTTCAGATTGAAATGATACACTCAAGTGACTCAGATTAAATAAAACATTCCAACAGAGGCAACAAGATAAATGTCTCTGAAGAAATAAATATTTTTTTAGAATGCTGTAATGACAAAAAATATCCTTCCAAGCTGCCAAACAGCAAAGTCTTTTCAATTACAGTTTCTAAACCATTAATGTTTCAAATAGCAACATTCTTCTTAGAGCAGCTGATTCCTCCATGACTTCTAAAAGTGCAGTCAACCACAGCAACAGAACTCAACACAAAATGCAAGAGACACTGGAGAGTACAAGCAGTGCCAGATTTTGGAGAAAGTGTTTATTAACACAAGCTTCTACTCATGGATAAGGGCAAAACAAGGACTTCCAGTCCTGTAACATGCTTGGGATTGTCAAGAGACAAAATTCAACAAGAAATATTTTTGAAGAGATAGTGAACTTGGTTGTTTGTCTTTTAACCAATTTTCTTTTTCTGACTTCCAAACAGAACATCCAGCTTGATGGAATTCCATATGATTCAGACTTTACAACATAGCTACAGTTCACATCAGCTCATGAAGAACCCTCTCAAAATAACTTATGAAATATTTTACTGATACAAATCTGACTGATATCAGATGACCAAGACTAATGATCTCACATATATTTCAAACCTTCCAAACACAACATCAAGTGCAATATTTTCACAGCAGTACTTACAAAGCTAATGATGGCAAGAAGCACAGCTATTGACTTGAAATACATGACAATATGATCAAGAATTTCAGTGGGAAGGGCTTTGGTCCAAGACTCTGTTCCAGTTTGTTTGGTAACTTGAAAGTACTTAAGTGGGGGAAGGGAATAGCTGTGATTATCAAATTTAGCATTTGAATTCTTTCCTTATCACAAATAAATGGCTCCTGAGCAGCAATTCTTCACCCTGAAATCTGGTTGCTGTGGGGTACTGTTGAAAGTATTGGTATCTGAACAGAGCTTTTATTTAATTCCATTTAAATACTTAGTATTATTTTAAACATTAGTAGTTCTACACATTCACAATATGTATAATTAATTATATGGTAAGAATATACATTTATTACATTAAAGCACATCATGTATGCACTTTCTACACTGTTTCAAATCTATCAAATTCTAATGGAAATTCTAACCCTATCACAAGTCTATTTTCAAACATTGCATGCCTTGCTGTTGACTTTTTACAGTATTGTTCCCAGCAGGGCAAAGCTGGCAAGTTCACAGGAACACACGTTCAGGATTGTGTCTGAGCTACTTCCCCATGAATACTGCCACTTGCTGCCAATCAGATTAACCTTTTGCTGGGATCTTACTGGCAAGCCCTGCTCACAGAGCCTCTGCAACTCAACCCACTCCAAACACTGCTTGAAATGAGGATAGCAACTGGAAAACAAAACCATGAAACCAACCCTACAGAGCACTGCAGCTCTTCACGGTATTATCAAAATAGAATGACACATTTCCTCTTCAGGCCAGTAGCATCTCCTACTTAACTAATAGTAATATATCCAAAGTAGGAGCATGCATTTTATTTGGAATTGTTTTCACTGGACATAATTAAAACCATTCATATAATGAAGATTTCACAGTTGCTATAGCATCTGCAGGCAGAGGAGCCATTAATAAAGTTACCTGAAAACTTCCTGCCTCAGAATTCATTTTTTAACCAAGATGAATCCCAGAATGCTTGTTTGCTTTTTAAAATAAAACATTATATACAACAGATGCTACATAACACTCCTGGAGGTAAAAGGGAGCTTTGTCAGAATAGCAAAAACACTGTCTCAAGTGAGCTTCGAAGTTCTGAGAATCAGGTTAAAACTACAAGAAAATATTTAACTGGATGTGTGAGGTTTCCCTTATATATCCAAAACAGAAGCTGAGCCTATACCAGTTAATTCCTTGAAGGCAAATTTTCTAACAAATGGAGAGTAGCAAATTTAAGTACCACATTCTTAGATACAGAAACTCTTCACCTATTATACCTTTTCCCCCTCAACCTTCTTGCAGAATTATTCAAGTAACAATAGCAAGAAGCATCATTTCCCAACACAGAAAGGGCTGTGCCTAGTCAGACAAAGATTTACTTTGCCCTGCTTCCAGCAGTGACCAAAAGGGAACTTGCAGGGAAGAATAAGATCAGAGCAGGCATACAAGGATCCTTCCCTAGAATGTTTTCCAACAGATTGCAACTCTGGAATTTCATAGGTGAGAGATTAGTGAAATCCATGGAAGAAGATTCCAAGGTGGTGAGATATTCACCTCAAAGATACAGGCTTTCAGCTGCAAGGAGCTCTGCAGTTTCATGTTGCATTTTTTATACAAATGTCACTGTTTTATTAAGTCTTTAAGGAGTCCCTGGTATCCCTTAGAAAAATTTAATAGGACTCAGCTTTCTGTTGTTACTCAGCCTCTGTTGTATCTAACTTCAGCCATTTTTTCTCCACCTCAGTCTGGCTGTTCTTTACATGGACTTCCAACACCTTTGATCCTTGTTCAGTTGTTTGATGTTCAAATTCTGTAACATGCTTTTGAGATAAGCAGACTTGACATGCAGTCATTATCCAAGCTGCAAGGTACTCACACAAGGACATTACATTCTCTGAGCTTACTGGTTTCCAAGTAACTGCTAAAATTCAATTGCCTTTACAACTTTTTGATCATAAACTAAGATTATATCCAAGTATAACTCAAAACTCCATCACTGCCTTTTCAAAGCTGGGATTTATCCCTCTCTCACTCCCATGTACATTACCTATACATTTTCTATTTGGTATTGTTTTATTAGTCAGCAAATCTCTAAAGCTGTGCTAAAGACAGCATTGCCCTTGTTACAGACGTAGTATCAGCATATTATGCCACAGCCTTACTCACATTCTGGAATTGGTAAGTAACTTAGTATGTATAGTAATAGGAATAAATAAATAAGAGACATTTTTGATTCTATGTATGAACACAGACACAGGTCAGATTTAAGTCAAATGACCAGAAGATACAGTAGACTGATCTACCTATTATTTTATGATCAAAACTCAAGTAATTAGAAATCACTTTTGTACAAAGCTAATCAGACTGCATATTCCAAACCCTGCCATCCCCTTTCTCATGAAAAAAAAATAAAATCACAGATCAGCTTAATCAAATCTGTAACAATTAAAAGCAGCCTGCCCTTCCTATATCACATTTAGTCAACAGGCTTCTTGTCATAACTTAAGACCTCATAAGTACTGAACACATACAAATTCTTAGGAGTTAGCAGAAGGGTGGATGCCTTTAATCCAAGAATTGAATACATTCTAGACTCCCTAGAAAGCACAGTACAGGACAGCTAAATCCCTAAAATAAATGGGATGCTTAATAATAAAAGCACATTTAAAATTGCTTCCAGATATTTCAGAGAGTCCTGAAGATACCACTCATACTCCCTCTCGAGAGCCATGGAATCTACACCAATTAGGTACTGAAGGGACAGAAGATCACTGAACAAACAAAACACAACCCAGGGACAAAGGGTGGTACAGAGTTCTGGACCATGGGAGAGAAAGAATACATTAATCCAAAAAGCCATATTTCACATAGTGGCCAGCAACAGCCAAGAAAATATATCTAAACATATGAAAGAGAAAAAATCTACAGGGGAGATGAAATTTAAAGGAGAAGGACAGAAAGACAGAAAAATCCTCAAATACTGTGAATACCAATGAAGAATATTTTTTCCACTTTCTTCTCCTTTGTTAAAAGGGTAGAGCATGAATCTTCCTGACAAAGGCATTTTTAGCTTATTTTTCTCTCTCCTAATCTATTTCAATGCAAGCAGTACTTTAAAAAACATGAGAATTTAATAAGATCACACCACTGAACACTTTAAAAACAATTTCACAGGAGAATTTTCATCAGAAGCTAACAGCTACATATGGGAAAGACACCTACCACTCCATCTGCAATCTTCCAGTCTGCACAACTTTCGTATTTTTGCAGTTGCTTTTCAAACAGTTGTGCTATGGCTCGATGGACAAGTTCATACTGCTCCTATAATAATGTACCAGATAAAAATTAATGCATCACATCTTTACAAAGAATAATGATATATTATCACATTAAGTTTAAAACAAACAATACCTTTGTCTGCACTGCAGAATGCCTCTGTGTCCTCATTTCCTGTATTAAATTAAATACATTGAATTCTTCAGGTATTTTCTGAAATACAGAAGCAAGTTAATTACAAGGACATAGCTGTAAGAACAGCAATACAAAAGCTGTTAAACTTCAAAAAATATGCCTAGGTTTTATAGGTAAAGCTAATCTGCAACTATTTAATTTTTTTAAAAACCAATTGCATATTGACATTTGATTTAGACCAGATGAAAGCATTTCAAGCATTTTTAAAATGAGACATCCAATGTCAGCAATGTCATCGCTGCAACATTAACGATGCTTCATAACCTAAAAACCCCAGAATTAAGTTATCCCTTTAAATTTGAGCTGCACGATAAATCAGAGAGGCTGAGAAAGCTGAATTCAAAAACCAATTTGCATTGAAATACTTTTTTAAAAATTAAGAGTTTTATAGTGACCTTTTTAGGTAAAAACTTGCTGTCAAAGGAAAGCAAGTTCATCCTAAAGCATGAATATAATGAAATGGAACCTCCAACCTGTCAAGAGAGTTCCAGAACGTCTTAAACATTTCACTATTTTAGAACACTTGGAAGCTCCATCAATCATTGTTATGAAATTACAGATTGTCATAAAATTTCTTTTAGTATTCCTTACCCCAGCTTTAAGCAAATTCCATGTATAATCTATAGCACAGATGGCTCCCGTTCTTCCACACCCTGCACTATGAACATAAACAGCTAGGTGTTAGATATTATTTGAATTTGTTAAAAACCACTATAAGCCTTATATTTCACGAGTCCACATTAAAAAAATTATCCAAATCCCTCAAATATAATTTTAATTTAACTCAGCCTGGCACTACAGTGCCTTAAAATAAAAAAAAAAAGACAGCAGTGCAAAATGCAGCATCAAAACTTTTAATGCAAGTTTTCATAGCCATTTGGAACTGTACTCATGAAAGATGCTTCAATGCTAACCATTTTATTGCCTCTTTCTTTTGTCCCACCATTCCCAGCTATTACTGCTTCATCAGGTGTGGTCTTCTCCAAGTGTAATGGTAAATTATGGAAAATGGCAGAACAGAATACATTTAAAGACTAGCTATATTTTTCTGATTTAGTATCACATCTTTATTTTCTGCTTTATTGCTAAAAAACATAAATCTGTAAGTTTAACAGTGACAGCAAACTATCTTATTTATTTTCCCTACTTGTATGAATGGCTCTATTTTACACATGCAGAGTTCTAATTCATGTATATTTATTACATTACAATTACACTGTTGTAAAGAATCAACATTTACATTTATATTGACATTCAAAAAGAACAGGACAAAGTGAAATAGATTTCAGTGAAGTCAGTTTATGGTTTTAGACCTCACTAAGGAGTGACAACTCAAATAAAAACTGCAGACCTTGAAGAGAGTAACTAAGCTCTAAAGAGTTAACAAGCCCTGTGAATTTAAAATGTCCTGACTTATACATCTGAATTAAATTTTTCCTGACATAATACATGAACCTTTGTCGCTTTAAAAAGAATTAAAAACAATAGGCAAGATTTCCAGATAAATTGTCAGAATTCACCAAAATAATTTCACAGCAGTTCAGTTTCAACAGTTCTTCTGTGAGCCAAATTTCAGGTCAAGTCTTCATTGTTCAGAAGTGATGACTTCCCAACTCGAAACTACAGCCTGCTCGCTAAAGATCTTTTTTGTCATATTAGAAGACAGACAGAGTTCTTTAGTGATGCCTGTGCTACATAGTCTCTCTTATTAAGAATGGAGCCTTTACTCCCAAGCTGATTTGCACTGATCTTCAAAATCTGTTTTGTCCTCATGAGGATTTACATCTTAAGAACAACAAAATGGTTTCCCTTTTAAAGGCTCATTCTTTTCTGACTGATATTCTGCCTTAAACTGAAGTAGAAGCAAAATTTCACTGTGGCATCAGTTTTAAGAAAATGAAGCCTGTACAATTTTGAATTAAGTTTTGACATGAGAATTTTTTTTTAACTAAAATAAATAAATTCTGATTTAGAACCAAAACTAGTGCATCCCATAGCAAAAGTCTAGACTTCAAAAAAATGAAAATGTTTAAAAAATGAAAAAATAAATATGCTTGATACCTGCAGTGTATGCAAATAGGAACATCTTCATGTTCCTGGTATTCTCTCATCAAGCTGATCATGTCCAGAATAGAATCAAAAGACGAAGGGACATCGTGGTCAGGCCAGTTAACATAANAGTTTGTACCAAATAGGTAGTGCTATGAGCTTTCACTTTAAAAAGCAAAGTCATTTACTGGATTAAAAAACCCTACAGCTTTTACCATTTCAAAAATAGAAGAGAGATTCTGAAGTCGTATTTGAAGTGCTGCTAATGCATAAAAGATGCCCTATGGGACAGTTCAGAAGCCCCTCTCTATTATATGGGTTAAAGGACCCACAATACTGCACCATATGAAAAGATTCCTTACAGCCACAACTTAGAAAAGGAGAAAGAACCTTTCATGCAGTCTTTCTTTTTCGATTTATACTTCAGTAACTTAAATTGAGGATAAAAAATGGGGGCAAAGGTGTTGTTTTGTCACATTACAAAATAAAGTGTGTGCACATGTGCACAGGCTCACAGAGGGAAATAAAGAAAACAATAGAAATAATCGAGACCTTATCTAAATAGGATCACACTTGAAACAATAGGTATGCTTTTATTCTAGTAACAGGAGCTACAATAGTACTAGAGGCAAGGTAAGAAGCAGGCTTTAGAACAGCTTAGTTACTCAGCTACCTGAATCCCTGAAAATCTTCCCTTTCATCATTATCCAAAGCATCTGCAGCTACCAGCAGAACCAGTAACCAGTTCTACTGCACCTTTCCACAGTGGTACCACACCTCAGGTTTCCACTACACCCCTAAAGTAATGTACTAGAGAGCATGAACTTTTTGATCCACATTACAGTCTACAAGTTTCAAGACCTACACTACCTTCTGTTTAGTAATGTGAGAAGCAACATAGCAGGCCTCTTGAGCATGGAAAGTTATCTATTTTTGATGCTTGACTTTTCCCAGCTCTGTGGAAACACCATAGCTAGTTAAAACAAGAGAAAACACAGCCTAAGAAAGGACAAATTTTAAAATCTAGATGATTATGTAAAACCAAGGAATCAGTAAAAAGGAAGAGTTACAGCTGTTTATTAAGGTCCACCAAGAAATTTCACTTAATGACTTTTAAAA
>VZTN01019497.1:130642-158686 GCA_013400515.1 Erpornis zantholeuca | reverse complement strand
GATAAGGCTGCGGCTGTCGGCCTCCTCCCGGCCGCCCCGGCCAGCGCCCTCTGCCGCCGCCCGGCCCGGGGAAGGGACGGGACGGGGCCCTGGCCTGCCGAAATGGCGCCCGAGAAGACTGAGAGGGTATCTCACTAATGCGTATAAATATCTCAAAGGCAGGTGCCAAGAGGATGGTGCCAGACTCTTTTCAGTGGTGCCCTGTGAGAGAGTGAGGAGCAGTGGCCATAAAGGAAAACATAAGGACTACCACTTCAACATGAGGAAGAACTTCGTATTGAGGGTGGCAGAGCACTGGAACAGGCTGCCCAAGAAGGGCGTGGATTTTTGCTCTCTGGAGACATAAAAAACCCACCTGGGCGTGTTCTTGTGTCACCTGCTCGAGGTGACCCTGCCTTGCCATGGTGTTAGACTGGATGATCTCCAGAGGTCCCTTCCAATCCTAACAAGTCTCTGATTCTTTGAGCCTGCCTTGCCCTGCCCAGTGATGGCAGAGACCCACCTGGGAGGGGACGGGAACTGAGGCAGCCGATCCGGGGAGAAGAAAGCAGGGACTTGGCCCCCTCCCCTGTTCCTGCTTTCCAGGCCCACATGGGTCACAATATTCCAGCCATCTCAGGCTGGCCACCGGACCTTGCCAGCCTTTGTCCATGGGTTTGGTCTTGGTCCAAACAAGGGAAATTCTCCATCCAGAGGAGACACCGTGTGTCTGATCCCATGCTCAGGCTGGTGTCTGCAGGATCGATATACTGGCCTTACGTGCCCATGCAAGATGCTAGAGCCCACAGGATTAGAAAGACTAATGGGTTCAAACAGAAAGAGGGGAAATTTAGGATAGATATTAGGAAGAAATTCTTCACTGTGAGGGTGGTGAGATCCTGCAAGAGATTACCCAGAGAATTTCTGGACGCCCCATCCCTGGAATTTTTAAGGCCAGTTTGGCCCTCTGGACCTCTTGTCCAGTGGGAGATGGCCATGCCTAAGGGATCTTTAAGGTCCCTTCCTACCCCTTAACATTTTTATTTTCTTCACATATCAGTGCTCGGGGTATGACCATTTTCCAAACAATCTGCTGCCCCAAACCTGATTTAAGAGAAGGAAACTGATCATGACTTTCCTAAGGCCACACAGTACTAGCAGCCAGAGCAGGGAACTGACTGCTCTGTTTTCCCCACCAGCGTGCCCCGTATAGGGATACCTATACTTCAAGTCTAAAATTTTGGGTCAATCTTCTGTATTAAATTAGTTAATATCCGTTAGTGAGACTAGGTTTGCCACAGTGGTTTGAGCAACCACACTTTAAAGTCTACAAATGAGTAAAATTTTATTAAAAGATCACGAGAAAACATGAAGTCTTTTGCTACTGTAAATGATACAGCCAAATTCCCAGTATTTAGGGAAATCGAGGGGTTAGGATACCCAGAGGCAGTGCTGAAGAATGGAGCCTCATCCTGGGAAAACCACCGGAGCAGTTTCCCTTGATATTTGAATTAATTAGCATAAACCTTCCTTGCAGGAGGCCTGCGAGGAATACTGCAAGGGCAGTAGCACCACAGCCTCATGCCAGTGCCTGGCTTTCCTCCTTTCCCACACCCAGCCTCCCTGCCCTCTATAAATGCTGCTCTTAGGCACTGCTAGGAGGATGTGGTGTAAATACTGTATATTTAATCACAAAATGGGTCAGATTGGAAGGGACATCAGGGAGTCATCTGGTTTAACCTCCCTGCTCAACCAGGGCCATCCTAAGAGCACATGGCACGGGATTGTGTCCAGATGGTTCTTGAATATCTCCAGTGAGGGAGACTCTACAACCTCTCGGGACAATCTGTTCCAGTGCTCAATCACCTGCACAGTGAAGTTCTTCCTCGTATCCAGGTGGAATTTGACGGGCATCAGTTTCTGCCCCTTGCCTGGCACCACCGAGAGGAGCCTGACTTCATCCTCTTCACACCCTCCATTTAACTATTTTTACACACTGATGAGTCCCCTCTCAGTAGAGTCTTCAGTCGAAATCCCGTACCTATTTCCCAGCGCTTGAGGGCCCTCACGGAAGCCGGGCCGGTGGAATTGCGGCGCGCGGAGAGGAGGCCGCCAGGGGGCGGGCGTTGGCGCCGCTTCCCGCGCGGAGCTCCCGGGGGACCTTCCTGGCGCCCGGCGCGTCCCAGAGCTGTCCTGGGAACGGAGGTGCGACCAGTCGATCTCTCGCGGAGGAGCGGGACGGGCCGAGCCGGGCGGTCCCTCCTCCCTCTGAGGGGCGGTGGGAGGGTGTGTGGAAGCTGAGCTGAGTAACTCTCTCCCGTAGGAAAAGGCAGTGCAGCGCATGGTCGCTTCCCGCGGGCCAGGAGAGGGCCCTGGCGGCGCCATTCGGTGGGCTCGCCCCGACCGAACCCGTGTTTCCCGAACAGAGGGGTGGAATCAATTGGTTTGGGGAAGACCTCTGCCATCTACAAGTCCAACCTATGACCGAACACCACCCTGTAAATTAGACCATGGCACTGAGTGCCACATCCAGGCTTTCCTTACGCCTCCAGGGACAGTGACTCCACCACCTCCCTGGGGAGCCCATTCCAGTTGCTAATCACCCTTTCGTGAAGAAATTCCTCCTAATGTCCGATTGAAACCTCCCGTGGCACATCTTGAGACTGTGTCCTCCTGTCCTGTTGCTGGCCGCCTGGGAGAAGAGGCCAGCTCCCACCTGGCTACAACCTCCTTGCAGGTGGCTGCACCTCCCCTAGGCTAAACAACCTAGTGTTTTGGAAAACACTTGTACACAAACTACTGGTGTAGTTCTGGGGCAGCTCTACACAAGGCTGTAAAAGTTGGAAACACCCAATTAAATAGTGTATTTTAGTGAGAGGAGTGGTTAGTTGACCCTGTTGTGGCCTGAGGAGCCTCACACCGCTGCAGGCTGTGTGCCGTGCTGTGCCCCAGGGTGGCTGCCCTCCTGAGGGCTGGGGATTAAATGGAGTCTGGGACACAAGACAGAGCAAACTTCATACCTGGGTGCAATACCGAGGGCCAGGGTCTTGCCAAACCTGCTGCAGCTCTGCCCCCTGCCCTGGAACGTGCGGAGGGGAAATCAGGTGAATGCAAGGGAGGTGAAAGCACCACAAGAAGAGCACACCCAGGAAAGTTTGCAGAGATGAGAGTTTATGTCTTGCAGTGAAGCTTTAGGTGCTGCAGGCTGTCCTGCCAAACCTGTACTGTCCCCAGATTATCTGACTGGGTGTATGAAAGCTGATGGGGTTAGATGTTGTAGATTAAACTGCAAACGTTAATTTTATATTTAGCTATTGCATGATATTGAAATAGGTTTGTAACCTGTCTGCATCTTCAGGCAGAAAAACCAGGCACTTCAGGACAAAAGTCTTTGCATTGAGTGAAGCAAGCAGTACAAAAGCAACAGAGCATTGAAATCCCATAATACATGTTCTTTCAAAGTGCTATGTAAAGGAAAATGAAACATTTCCATTGTGAAATTAAACCTGAATGAAGCATACAGTTCCCACTTCCAGGTGCACCCAAGCAGTGAGGTGTGTAGGGTAGGGTTCCAGCATCTCTGCATGTAGATGTCACTGAGGTGTGTGATCTCTCTATGCAATGAAATAATTCATAGAGACACAAACAGTGCTTCAGAAAGGCAGGTTCTCAGCACTTGCATTTTCTCTTGAGAGACTTTGGAGAAGTGAGAATTATGGATAAATAATTTTGAAAAGAAAAGAGAAAGCCAAGCACTCCCTACTTCCTCCAGGACAAGGAGATCTGCCTAGCAAAGGCACCAGAAAGTATAGATGCAGCAGAGCTTTACACTCCAGTTTGTTTTGCGCTTTGTTTCTGGGTTAAAAAATAGTAAATAAAACCACAATCACCTCCAAACTCACAGATGGTTATACAGTCATTTTAAATGGTCATGAAATATTGGCACTAGTGGAGTGGAGTTGCCAGGAGGGAAGAGAGTGCCTAAAATTCTGGCTATTCTTTTCCAGTCTATTAACCACATGCAGATTGCTCTGCTATTGCCTTCAGCAAAAATGGCAAAAAGCAACAGCAGTCCTGCACATGTCTCCAGCTAAGCAACTCACCAATTNCAATTTTTCCCACAAAAAAAACCCAAAAAAAAAAAAAAAAAAAAAAAAAAAAAAAGGCTGCACAAACATGCTTTGCTTCAACTCCAGTAATGGGCTGATGTTATGTGTTAGCCTAAAATACTACAAAGTCACATGTGCACTCACAAATCCAGTCCCCAGGAGTGAATGTTTAGGGCTTGGCGGATTCCTGGTGTTGAAGTACACGCAGCTCCGGAAGGATCTGTGCTAGTTCTAAAGGGCAAGTTGTCAGTACACGAGTTTTGCTGTGCTTTTCTGGATGCCAGACAACTGGCCATTCTCCACATGCAGTTGGCACTAGTTTGTCTGGAGTTGTCTTACAGCATGACCCCAGTTTATCACTGCAGCTGCACACAGCAGTTTCTGCCCTTATTTGCCCTCTCCATGATCTACAAAGCATCAATAGCTATTGCAAAGCCAGGTGCACTGCTGGCCTAAGGCAGACATCAGAGAGCACAGGTACTATCACCACTGTCCAGGGAACAAGAAACACCTTCTGGCAGGAGTGGTTTGTTATCTAGCAGCCTTTCTCTCCTTAGTGTCCACCCACCTTGTCACTTCCAGGAACTTCCCAAGACTCATGTGCAAACCAGCCTTTGGATATTTCAGCCAGGAGGGTTCCTGTGTTTCTGAATAGAATTATAGAACTCACTGCTGTCTAGGTAGCCCACTTGTCTAAGTGTAAAAATGGAGTTTGATCTGGCACCTTCCAAATTAGGGGTGGGGGGTTCAATATATCCCTGAATATCTCAAGATCAAAGGTTTCTTTCAGGAAACAGGCAATTCAGTCTGCTACAGCCTACCTCTGTTAAATAATTTTAAGCCACATGAAAAACAAAAAAAAACCAACAAAAAAGGGCAAATAAAAATCAAACAAAAAAACAACAAACAAGAAACAACCCCAGGCTTGATATTTACAGGCCATTTACAAGGAAAGCAGGGTGAAAATTTCAGCAAGATGCCTGACCAGCCCCACTGCTGCCCTACCAGGGCTGCTGGAGCAAGTGTTGATGCATGATGTGCAGCAATATGAACAGAAGCATCACTACTTGGTGGGGGGAAAGAAGCGATAGCAAAGAAATAGAACTGGATACCATCATGATCCTGGTCCTGTGCCCTGACACTCATAGCTCCTGAGCTGCCTCCCATCCCATTCTCCAGAGCTGGGATAGCAATCCCAGCATACCTCCTCCCTTTGACAGCTCGGTAGAGGGATTAGGAGTTACTTCCTCCTGTTTTCAGGCAAAGTGTCAGAGGAACACTGCCCGTGTGCTGATAGACTTGTACAGCACCAAACACTATAAAGCCCCATTCTTAGCTGATCCCCCACCTGTATATGCTAAAATATTGTTATCAGGCTTGTCATAAACAGAAGACCACAACTTCACTAAAGATCACAAACCTGTGCAAAGAAAAGACAATTTTATCCCAAAAGAAACTGCAAAGATCTGAACTAGGTAGGAAAGCAGGACTACTGATAAGGCAGGTTTCTGAGATTGCCTCCTCCCTCCCCTAATCCTCATCTTAATGCAAAAGTAACACTTGTAATACCAAGTAATAGACATAACTTCTACAGCTGCCTTGTTCAACAACTTCCCTGTCCCAAGAGACTGTTTCTTCAGGATAACACACCCTAGATAACACCTTTTCTTAAACTGTGCACTTAGAATGTACCACCTTCTCTGTTCACCTGCTCCTCAGTGCTGTTGTATAGCAGCATCCATGAAACAGAAAGCCAGACAGAGGTTTAAATTTGTTAAAAAAGTCTACCAGTCCAGAGGAAAATTTTAATCAGTATTTTGTACTTGAAGTACACTGAGCATGGTGAACATTGTTGAGTCATTTTAGTCAGTTTGGGCTCCCATCCAGTATTTTTAAAAAAAACCCATAGCTGATGTGGAACATGCCAGGATAGTCTTTGGCAAGGGACATCCAGGCAGTTAATTTAATTGTCACATTGGTGTCTTGTAATGGTACAGTTTTAGAGCCTGGCTCACCATAAGAACCCAGCCACCACTCAGAAGAAAGGCCATTTCAGGACTTTGTTGAGGAACCCAGTGTCCAGAGGTCTAACAAAAGGCAGCAAGTGTTGAAACAAGGTTACCAACATGGTTCAAAGTCCTTTTTATTTTTCTTGGCAAACCCAAAGGACCTGTTAATGGAAATACCATTTCTGTAAAATGTTTTTAGACTTAAAAACACTTGTAAGAGAGTCTTTTCACAAAGTGACCAGAATGCGGAGGAATAGGATGAACTTCACCATTTGAGGACTTTTAGACAGAACAGTGTGGCAGCACACTGCTTGGGAGATGCCTGTGTTCAAAGTGAGAAGGACAACTTTAGTATAGACCTGTGAATGGATGTAGCAATTTATTAGAGCAAATACCCTTTCCTTTCATCAGTAGTCAATGACTAAGCATGGACTTTTACCTTAGCTTTGTCTATACCTGCTGTGCCCTGGACTACCTGACACCCTGGAAAGGTGTTTTGCTCTTCATTGTCTTTATCAATTCTAGAGGTTAAGGAACAGAACAAAATTATCAGATAACAAATGTCAAAACCAAGGAAATATTTTCCCCCCTCATAAAATCAAGGTGTACAACTTGCTGCAGAAAACCGTAGAAGTGTCCTAGGTTACAATGTAAGATGTGCCCAAAAGTATGTATTCTGTCACCATCTTCATGAGCTGTTGAAACCAGGTGTGGCAGTGCTCCCTGCCTCCTCCCTCCAGACTATCTCCTGTTCATGGCCCATCAGTGCCTTGCCCATGACTCACCATCCCATTGTGAGATGTTCCACTCAGAGGGAAGAACCAAACATTCCACCCTGAATATAAGATGAGATTTTNAGGGGGGTTGCATCTTCCATTCCAAGGAAGGCTTCTGCCTTCCTTAGCAGACACCTGTCTTTTAAACCAAGACAGGAAGCTACAAGTATATAGCTGATTAACAAAAGAGATGAGACTGTTTTAGATGAAACTAAATGCATCAGCAGCTATTAAAGATACACAGCCTGCAGTGCCAGAGCTCTACTAAAACAAACCCCAAACCCCAGCAAACCATGAGAAGACAGGATTGTGTAAACCCTGAAAGGACTGCTGTCCATTTGTCCTCTGAGTATTTCCTGACAGCCACTGGCTGTTCCCATGCAGTGCCTGGTGCCCTGTGTATCATTCAGAAGGCACATGAAGTAAAAAGTTTTGCAGGGGAAGAAGGACCCAGTTATGCAACTGAGACATGGACACACAAACTGCAAGATCCTGCTATGATGTTTATTAACATTTGAGTGCTTAACTATGTCAACTTTGTGGTTTTTGATATGTATTTAAAATAGAGAGTTGTCCATGCAACTATACTTACTTCTGAACTAGGCAGCTAATAAGAGACTACAGTCCAGATTTTGCTAGACTTAATTGTATTCCTTCCTTCCTTCCAGTCATACTTTCCTCCCAATTCTGCCTTAAAATTCAGCCTGTCAATCAACTGCAGACATTTTTTTATAGTCTAGATTATTTCCTGGCTTCCATCCTTCAAAGAGCACCAAAAACTCCTGACACAGTACATACTAGTTTATAGGTCTGAAGCACATAATTAGTGATTGTTTTTCCAACAATTCAGGACTTACTTTTCAATCTTTTAGTACACATAACAGAATTTGCTTCTGAAGTCTCTTTACTCTGTCACTTCTACATGCAATACTCCAGAGCAACCTAAGTAATAAAAAGCCCAGTTCTGTAGAAACAAAATGTTAATGGGAAACTTTGTTCTCTGCCCATCTCGCTCTTATTCCCGCCCCCTACCCTTTCCCCCCTCCCTCCTCCCCTTTCCCTTCCTCCCCTCTTGGTTGCTGTTTGCTCTATTTCAGGACCAAAACTCCAGCTGCTCTAAATCTAAACACTGCTCAAGGCATATGGCAACAAACAGCAAAATGAGTTCCAGTGAGCACTGGTCGGCCATGTACTTCCTAGGTATTCACTTAGGCATTCAGCCAAAACAGTCATTTCCCAATGAAATCTTTGAGCTAGAATCCACAGAACCAAGCAAAACCACTCAAAACACGTAGAGAGATTACTCCAAGTTGAAGAATACCATGTGTTTGGTCTGGTGAGTGGTATTGGCTCAACAGAGCTGAACGAGGTCTCTAGAGACTTGCATAGCAGAGAGCATCAGCAACACAACCATTTTCTTCAACATGCCCAATCCTGGACTGGGATTGTTAAGGTGTTTCACACTTCTGACATGCAGCCATCAGAAGATCAGCAGTGCCATTCAACTCCAAGCGTACAGAGGGGTTTCTGGTACTCCCAGCACTGAGCTGCAGCACATGCTGGTGTTAATGGCAGAAAAGTCAAACACTTCTACAAGAAAAGATTTTTTGTAGTTTACTATCCTGTAAATGCACAATAAAATAAAATGACAACTGTGAGTTGTTGTCTGAACTATTAGATTGTTTAGATGTTTTCAAGAGGAGTTTGTAATGAAAATCCCAAAGGGCTGAGGGAAGCTGAAGGGAATTATTTAATACCCACAGTCTGTCTAGAAGACATTTGCTTGAAAGAAGCATTTTAAAAGATCAAACACAAAGTAAAGGTCATGCAGTGCTACAGAATGAGGCCTTCTGGGGCATAGCGTCAACCTCAGGGGGTACCTAGATTCTCCACATACATTTTAGCTGACCTACAGAGCTGTATCAATATTCCACTCCATGACACATCACATCAGCTCTGTGGAAAGCAAGGAGGGGGACATCAAAACAGCACCAAGTGAGTGACACCACCAGATTCAGCCGCCAAGGGGGGTCTGGCTCAAGCAGTGTAGGGGAAGATGGTGTCCTCTTCTTCTCATAAAAATCAGAGTGAATTTTCCAGAAAGGGACCAAACAATTTTTATTTTTCTTTTTAAACTAAATGCTTTTAATAGAAAACAAAATACAAAATAACTCTTTCCAGAAAGCAGAAATATTTAATCTCTCCAAATGACAAACTAGAACGTGCTTTTTCCGCAGATCCTTGTAAATGCTGATGATTTATCTCACAAAGTGTTCATGAAACTGGTATTGCAACATTTGAGAAAAATCCAACACTGGCAGAGCTGCCTCTGTGTACACACAATAATTTAGTAATACTATTTTTTCCCCTGTCACTTTGTGTGTCTCTTCTCATCTCCTAGACTTCCATTTACGGAAATATTTCTGTGAGGTGCAGTGGTGGGTTGACAAGCCCTGTTTCCATTAGGAGTCCAAACTTAGTAGCTTCTTTTCTATGGTGCCTTCCCTCCAGACAAGGCAAGCTGTTCATTACCCTTAAAGCCACCACTCTGTCCCCACTGTCCTCCCATCCTCAAAACACAGTGCAACCAGAGTCAGAAAATTTCCTAATTAATGGAACATAAATACACATAATCACAGCTAGTACCAGGAACCAAACCCAAACAACAACGCAGAGATGGGCCCCAACTGAGGTCAAACTTCCATCCCCTTACTAAAAAAGAACAATCGTATTTTCTACTTATTTAGTCCATAATATTCCAGAAGTGCTATCGGGAGCTGAAATATTTAGGACTGCTATCTCTGTAGAAAATACATAATGTTCTTTTAATAAAACGGTCTTAAAAATGCTGGTCCTCTGCAATAGCAGGAAAACAAAAGCAAAACAAAACAAAAACCACTGGGCCAGTAGTTCTCCACATACTCAAGCCGAATTAACAGTTGGTAAGATGTGCCCATCAATCAATGAAGGATATTTAAGTGCAGGTCAGCAGCTTATCTGTTTGGCGGTTTCACTTATCTGGGCCGGGCTTTCAGTTTCCCCAAGCTACTGGATTTACTCTCCTTTTTCCCATTCCTACAAGTACAAAATTAGAATATATATGTATTTTCATCACTCCTCCTTTTTTACCTTATTCTGTTCAACAGCAAAAGCATTTTTGTGACATCTTAAAGCATTTACATAACTCCAAACATGCCTTTCAAGGGGGCAGAGGAAGAAAAGTGTTTCACAGTCAGTAATCTCAGCTTGCAATGGACTCTGGCATTCAAGACACCCACCCACTTCCCTAAGACAAAAAGCAAAATTAATGTTCCTGATTTTCTTGTGCAATTCCAGTCACTAGAAGAAGATTACAGGCCATAAACTGTACGCTCAGTACATTATTCATCTGTCCGGTATATACACCAACCAGTTCACTGGAAGACCCATCCGCAGGAGCGTTGCAGTAAGTGTTCCGAATGTCCCAGACCCGAACTGAATTGTCCATCGACGCTGAAGCAATTAAACTACTGTCAGGGCTAAAAGTAAGGCTCGTTATGTTGTCCGTGTGCCCCCTCAGTTCTTTGTAAAGAGTTCCTGATGCCAAGTCCCACAGCTTCAGCCGCTGGTCTTCACCTGCCGATGCCAGGTACTTACCATTGGGAGAGAACGCGAGTGCCAGCACAGGGCCCCGGTGGCCAGTGAAAAGCCGCACGGAGTTGCCCTGCTGAGTGCTCCACAGGCGCACAGTTTTGTCCGTGGAGCCTGTCGCTAAGTAGTTGGAATTGGGGTGGAACTTGACACAGTCCACGTCCGCCAAATGGCCTGCGTATATTCGCAGCGGGTACGTCCGATCAAACGACCAGAGCCTTGCAGTGCGATCGTGGGAACCGCTGGCAAAGTACAGGCTGCAGGGGCTAATATCCAAATCCCAGACAGGATAGGCATGGCCTTGGTACAACACAGTGTTTGTAAAACTTCCGAGGTCCCAGTATCTGATGGACATGTCCTCAGAACAAGATAAGAGTCCTGAACTGTCTGAAAGGAACCTCGTGCTATACACAGGTCCACAGTGTCCTCTCAGGATCTTCATTTCTGTGCCTGCATTGTCATCCTCTTCCTCCTGGTCATGAAGAAGAAACAAGGAAAGAAAGCATGTTTGTCCATTCAGCAAATATAATGAGGAAAACAGGACGGTGTTACTACAGAAGGAGTTAGATTATTTACTTTAGATGTAGCATATTTTGTGCAACTCTAAGACACAAACATTGTTGGTGCCTTTGCTCTAAGTGAATACTGAAAAGGATGGTGAGATAAGACCTTCTATAGAGGCATTATCTCTATTTTTGGTAGCCTTATGCTCAGTCCAGAAGGCATCTTAACCTGAGACTGCAGGCAAAGAGGGGAAAAAATATTTAATGACATTTTTCCTTTTGCTAAAAACATATGCATAGTCCCTATCCACACTCTACTATAAACAATTGGCTAAGATGTTGAAAACAGATCTTGGCATCTACTTTTTTTGTGTGGTCATTGTTGGAAGGGAATCTCACAGTAGAGGGAAACAATCACCTAAGTCTTAAACAAAAGGCAGGAGATGGAAAGACAAAACATATTTGACAAGCTGTCTGCTTAACTTTCTTTTTTAACCCTGCATGTGAACAGAAACCCAGCAAGGCTCTAACATCTATTTCTCCTTGCAAGCTCCATCAGGATGCTTTCACATCCTCACCCTTCAAGAACAGCCTTCAAAAATAGCAAATTTATGCAGCTTATTTAGGTCAATGTATCTATTTTGGCATAGGAGAAGATGAATAATCACAAAAATTATTGCACTGGAAACCTTTCTATGCCATTATTCTCCAGTTCAAGTACCAGGGCAGATAGTCAACAAGTAAAGGCTTTTGTGTTTAAAGACTATTCAGTAAGCTGTGCTAAAGGAATCTCCTGATGTAAGGTAAGAGCCTCTAAAAGCCTACTCAGGTAGCAGCTCTTGACACTCAAAGGCTACAGACTACACAGCTTTCAAAAGATCTCAGAAGTGTCCTTGCCTGGGGTCTCACTAACAGTGCAAGACAATCCCAGCTTGGGGTGCACCTGTGTAGTTAACTTGAGACCACTTTTCTTCACGGCTGTCAGGCAGACACTTTTCCTCAGTATTGAATCAGTAACATCCATTCACAGATAATTTTTGCACATCAAATTCAACACAATATCCTTTCGTTTGTGAGCAGCCCCTTTAACATTTATCATCTTGAACTGGCCCATTTCCTGCAGAAGGAACACTTCCTGCCCCGAGAGGAAACCCAATTCCCCAGGGCTGCTGGACTGTTGACAACCAGCAGAAGTCAGACCAGCAGAAGTTGGTGTGTTGTAAGCAGCTCTCTATCTCCCACCCCCATGGCCTCAGGACCCACAGACAGTTTGGCTTCAGACTCAGCAATAGCCCTGAAGGTGCTTCTCCTCCAGTGGTTTCAAATTTCACTCTGGAGGTGAGCAAACTCTGACTTGGCTGTCTCCTCGCCTTTCTCCATCTCAACAGCATCTTCCATAGTAGGCAGCCAGCCATATTTAGAAATGCTGCTTCTCTTCAAAGTACTCAGTGCCCATGGGAGCTTTATGATGTGGCTGGAAGCCAACTTCATCTCTGCTGTGGAGGTGAAGCAGAGAGAAACTGCAGGCTCTGGCATGCAAAGCCCCATTCTTATTCAAATTGCTTTTCTACCTCAGATAGAGCATGGCTTACTAGAATCCACAGCATCTCTAGGCTGTGTTACGACATTAAAGGAGAATGGCTGATACCTGCAGCATTTTATACTATTTAATTATGACCATAAGATTCCTGACAAGTTACCAGGGGAAGCCCATTCAGGCTACCTGTATTGTACTACAGTTTCTGCAAATTTTGCAAGTCCAGGTACTTAATTTTGTGCATCCAAATACAAGGCTACATAGGCTGTCTGCAAGAACCTCCTCTTCCTTGTATTACAGTACCAGCAGATTTGACAATGCCTTCTGCAGCATTGAAACCTACACTCTCATATGGTCACAGGTAGCAAATCTTATCTTTGATTTGACACCCACTTAGCACAACTACATGCTCCTGTCATAGCTTACTGAAAACTGTATCTATAACACTTCTGAGTCACAACATTTTTCAGTTTCCTCCCTATCCAAGTTAGTCTGCTGACCAGACTAATGAGGCAGCTATAAGTGCAGACACCAAGCCTCAAAAAGCAACAATGATAGCCTCAAAGAAAACCAAACAAAATCACACATCCTTCCCTTCACTTTTTTCTAACCAGTAACAGATTTTCCTGGTTGTCACCATCTCTTTCATCCTTCAGTGCTCTTAAGATGTCAAAAGGGAAGATCTCTCATCTGCCTACAGTATAGATGCCCTTGTGGGAACGATGAGGAAGGATGGCTCTCTTTACAGGACATTTCTTACTGCTCCTTCCAGAATTCCCTCCCATCTGCCATCAAAACAAGGTGTCATTTTGTCCCAATCATTACCGCTTGAAGGACCACTGCCACTTATAAGCAGAACCTTAGAAGCAGAGCTAAATGGGGTCAAGTCTTGGTCTTCACAGGATTTAAAGGCTGGCACTCTTGTTGCTTGGAACAGACCATTACTTTCTGATGTTGATTTATGGAGTACCAGTGATGAGCATGGCAAAATTGCAAGGAGACAGACAATACCTCCATTTGTACAACTACAAAACTCCATTTTTATACTGGACCCAAAGTAAGAGAGACTGTGAAGTGACATTTGTGAGATGCTATTATAAAGAAAACAGAATTACTGTATCCCAAAATAGTAAGCCTCTCTTATTTGCAAGAAGCAAGACCACACTAGTGAGGTATACTGCAGCATCACACTGAGCAAAATTCACTAAAACTACACCTAGAAGATGATTTTGACCTTAGTGACACAAAGGCTTCACATGGACTAGGAAAAAAAAGTTGTTCTAACACATTTGCTAAGTCTCAACCTTGTTTATATATATATACACACACCCCCTCACAAGAAGAATTAATAAATCCAACAGAGTAGCTTTAGTGCCACCCTGAACAACATCAACTGAAAGTAGCATGATTTTAGACCTTTATAACTTAATAACAAGAAGGATCTGTTTCCTTGCGGAAAATCAAAATCCAGGCTAAAGACTACTTATTTAATTTTAAGTAAGTACTATACTTTTAAATAATTACTATTTAAATACATGATCCAAAGCCAATTATACAATACAGAAATCAACCAAATCAAATTTTAACATTCTTACAAGTTATTCTACAGAACTCACAGAAGCAATGTCAAGGCACATTAAGAACTTTTGTTCTTTGTCAAAGTTTTTATCACCTTTATCCCTGTGAATTGCTACTGATCAGACTGCAGTGACAGTCGGAAATACAGCCCCTGCTCACAATAAGCAGCAGCACACACATGGTAGTGTGGTTTGGTCTTGGTATCTTTGGCTTGCTCTCCCATGGCACCAAAGCAAGTGCTGGTCTGTTCCCACCTGCAACCCTGTGGGTGCTTGTGTGTTTTCACTTACAGCTCCCAGATAACTGAATTTATTTCCTTGTATTTCCTTTCATTTGCATTTGGTAACCAACTGTGTGTTCAGGCTGGTATCAGTATCCTCCCTCAACTTTGAACTCCTGCTCAGCTCATTATTTGTTTTGTCAGTGGTGGACAATTATGAGGAGGACAATGATGACTCTGATCTGTGCTGGTTTTTGACCAGTTTTTGATTTAGACCTGTGCACAAAACCTGCAAGGTACACAAAATAGCAAACAGCCACCAAAGCCATTTGCACTCATGATTCCATGGCTGTCTCCTAATACTTGTACAATACGCAAGTCTATGACTCCATGCCAAAAAAAGCTAATACACACACTCCTGATAACCTGGCAATATCTCACTTTTCCAGTCCAGAGACAAAGAAGGTAGACTGCTGATTTACCAGACAAATTCTACTCTCTTGCAGGTTACTGACATTTGGCTACTGACTGTGACACAGTCACATGCCCTATGAACTCCTGCAGTTTATAATAAAAACCAGTCCATAGCTCCATTTTGGGCTAGTCTGACCCACTCACCTGCTCACTCTGCAAAAGGGTTAACCTGGGAAGCAGTGAACATGTTGCTGTGCTGTCTCACCTTGATGCCTGCCTCTTTTCTCAAGATGTTTAACAAAGCAACCCCTAATCTCAGATCCCTCAATACACCAAGACCTTGGCACTCTTCCAAAATAAACAGAACCATTCCAGTAAGTACTTTTTAGAAGAAAAAACAGTGGAAAAAAGGGTATCTCTCCTGCTAAACCCTCAACACAAGAACAAATGAATTTTGGGGTTTTTTTAGAAGAATAATGGTTAAACAATGGAAGAGTCACAAATTTTGATCTTTAACCAGATATAAGTTGCTACTTGGGCAGTTGTGTGGAGAGGGAAGGAAGGGTGTGGCTTGAAAGAAAAAAAAAAAGTAAAAAAGTCAAGTAGAAGATGCCATCTAGTCTTGCATGTGAAGTCAAGGTAGTAAAGGTACACACATGCCTGTCCTTGTCTCCAGCACTCCAGAGTAGCAAGCCTCTGTTATTTCTACACTTCAGATTCCTTAACAGAGACATTTTGCAATATTTTCCCATACCTCTACCTCTGGTAAATGAAGGTGATCCCTGAAATACAGTTTTGCATGTAGGCATCTGATCAGACTTCTTTAGCTCTTTCCTTACTTTGTATTTTCCTCTTCCTGTGTCTCTGCCTTTTTCTCCACCCCTCTGCCTGGTTGTTCTAAGCTACTTTCCTTCTAGTTTTTATTTGGCACTGTGTTTTTACTGCCTGTATCTCCTTGTTTCATCTTCCCATCCTGAAGAAGGCTCCATGCTCCTCAGGAAAGGTAGCCTACTCTAGTCACCTGTCCTTACTGGGCTGCCTGTCTACTGTGATCTGTTCAAGGACAGGTGGAGGAGGAGGACCAGCACCTAAGGCTAACAAACTATGACCTGAGCACAAGCTCACTGCACCTCAGTGCAGCATTTACAACCACCACAGGGAAGATGAGAGTAGGTTATAAAATCTGAGCATCAAGGCAGACAGGTTGTGAAACAGCCTCACAGTTCCCTAAGACGTTGCTAGATACTCAACAATCCATGTTCAAAACAGGTCAGCAGAAAGGGGAGAAAGAAGAAAAAAAAAGAGTATCCAGACCTCTTCATCCAGGATGTCACAAGCCAAACGGATGCGGGACACATCAACAAGGTGGGGCTCAGATTTCAACTTCCTGGAGCGCAGGCTCCACAGCTTCACACATGAATTATCGAACCCAGCAGCGAGCAGCTTGCTATTTGGTGAAATCTCTGCAGTGTTCAGCAACTGCTCCGTGTTATAGAAGGCATAGAAACAGATGGTGGTTAAGGAAGGAGGCCCATCCTTGACACGTTTAATGCTGTCCTGCAGTAAATCCAGCGCTGCCTCATTCTGCAGAATGGAAGCCGGCACGTCGCTGGGTTCCAGGCCGTTGCTCTCGTTGCGTGAGGAGCTCCCACCAGCATAGAGCTGGTAGTCAGTCCTCTTGGCAGGCTGCACATCCAGGTGAATGTGCAAAGTCAGGACTTTGCACAGGGCGTTGTTGTTGTCACTTTGGAGGTAGCGAAGAAGGTAGTTGTAGCTGTCCTCTTGAAGGCGGATGACGTATTTGTTGTCCAGAAAAGCCCGGAGCTTCAAGTTGGACAGGATATCTTGAATAGTCATGGTAGTCTGCAACTGTTCAATGATATCCTTCTGGCTGGCATTCTGCAAGAACATGCCATGGAAGCGGCTGTAAAAACTGTCCACTGTGCTTTTTAGGCCATTCTGGACCATGTTCAGATGGAGGTAGACGAAGAGGGGATATAGAAGAGGCATCACTTCATGGCTGTGCTGAGAATCTGAATCTATATAAAAAACAACAAGAAACTTTGAATGATTTCTCAATCCACTTTCTACTGGGAATAAAACAGAGCAAGGACAACTACTGAAAAAGCCACGACAGCAACATCAGAGAGCAAGGAAAAGGAGACTTTTGTTGGCACATCTAAGCAAACCTCTTCTGTCACCTAAAGGAGTGACACAAATACAGTATGTATTACAGACCTGAACAGAGATTGCCACATAAGTGAAGCACCTTGTTAGAACAAAATGCAGAAATTTCAGAACCCTTTTTAGATGTAGGACAGCTAACACCTGAAACACCTATAAAACATCATAAAATATATGATAGTTGAATTTTCCCCATTTATTTCAAAAGAAAAAGTATTCCCTTTGTTTATTGTGATAAATGAACTTTAAAATTTACTCATTGTATTTACGAGTATTTAAGTGCTTTAAGTCAAAATTATTTACCTAGCTTGTCTAGGCCTGAGCTTTGGTGGCTTTTTTTCTCTCAGCTTCAGTAAAATGTGTGTGTGGTGCTTTGGATGGAACTCATTTGTCTTCAGGGGAAAGGAAAATACAGTTTCCAAAATGTACTGCAATATGCTGTGCTCTTGTTTTATTTCTGTGCCTGCTCAGAAAGCATGTACATGCTTTTCTGTCTCTGCCAAGGCAAATCCCAGCAGTAATTCCTAGTACACAGTGTAACAAAACCCGATTAGGCTCTGCTGTACCTTGCAGAGGCTGATCTGTGCAACAGCTCCACCCCTCCTTCCCCAGCTTCTCTGAGGCTGTTCGCCAGCTGCAGGGAGCTGTGAGGAGTGGAGCCCTGCAGAACACCATGGCAACAAACAGGGCTACAATGAGTTACTACCACAGGACCAAATGGTCCAAATTACTGGAAAACAAATAGGCACTGCTGATCATCAAACATCTGCTGATCCCTAAAATGCAAAAGGCATTGCTGCTTTTCAACATGCTCTTCCCTCCTGCCACTCACAAATGCATATTCTCTTTTCTCCCTTTCCATTAGGTTATTTTTATTTTGTGCTGAGCACTCTTCCAGACTTTCTCTAGTCCATACTGTGCCTCTCTCTGATTTCTAAAGGAGTAACTACAGAGAATGTGTGGTCTACAGCTTATACATATGTATTTGCATACTTATAAGCATCACTGTTCTTCCTGTCCCACTGAAACTGGGCCAAAGCCAGTGAATACAGTGGTCTGCATGTAGTAAAAGCTCTAAGCAGTCAGCAGATCTCTTTGTTCTCCAGGTGCACTAGTTCAAAAATGCAACAAGAGGAATGGCCTCACTTTGCAGTAGGGGAAAAAGGGAAGAGATGGGAAGTTGGCAGAAACATGAAGAAAATGTTCCCTAGGAACATATAAAGAGGTTACAGGGCTGTGTCTGTCTAACCTGAAGAATAAAGCGGTATTCAACTGCTTGCATTCAGCACCCAGTAGGATATTATACTGGAGAAGCAGCCAGCCTTTTCTCAGAGGTGCTCAGTGGAAGGACAACAGGCAAGCTGTTGCAAGGGAAATTCTCACTGAATTGCAGCAGGGTCCTAGAGATGCACAGCAATCTCCAGAGTCTTTGATTTTCTAAACCTGACTGAAAAAGGCTCTGAGCAACCTGATCAAACATCCATCTTGCCCCACTTTGAGCAGGTAGTTGAACTAGAGACTAGCTAGTTAAGTTACTCTGTGTCACTAATCCCCTGCGCACTCCTCAGTTGGGCAGGCAGTACAGAAATGGGAAGTGTCCTGCTGCGCCTTGGGCTGGTTGGCAAGCTACTCCCTTGAACAAACAGAGGTAGTTCATGTGTGTAAGATACCAGACTAGAGGAAGAGGGACAAAAAAGATGAAAACAGCCAACCTGAACACCAAAGCCTAGCACTTCACCAACTGCTGAACAGAGCTACTGTACTTCTTAAAAATCTGTTACACCATAAGGATTTCCTTCAAATACCAAAATGCAAAAGTATTGAACTGCTGTAAGAGCTGCAGGCTCCAAGAATTCACTATTTTCTGCCTTTACCTTCCTGCCTGCTCCCTTCTCTTCCCTTCAAAAACTATCAGAAATATTAATGATGTTATGCACAGTGGGGTCAAATCCCTACACTGGAAAAAAGTTGTGTTTGACAACTTCACTTTCCTTGGTACTATTCTCTAAAGATTCTACCTGCTTTCTTCATCTCATGTTGGGGCCTTACAGAAGATATAAGGACATTCCCAGGAGAACCTTTTAAAAAATTATTGAGTAATTATTTAAAAAAATCAAAATCATTATTGTCTTCCGCACTATTATGGAATACGAATTTTTTGACTTCATTGTATTGCTCCAGTCTCAAAGCCAGTAAAGTTAAATTTACAGGAACAGATTCTCCCTTAAAAATCTAGATCATCTTAAAAATAAGCCAATTATGATAAAATTAAAAACCTTAAACTAGGAGACAACAGAGAACTACACTAATTTCTCAATTACCTGCCTTTCACATAAAACACTAATTTTCCTTCTTGTCCTGTGTAAATATACTGTTGCCTAGAAGATCTAAAAAGGCCAAATGCTTAAGCAAGAAAGGACAGTCAGCCATCTACAAAATTAAGAGTTATTCAGCACATAGACAACAACCAAAATAAGAAAAATTAAATATTTCTAGTTTAACTGAAATCTCAAAACTAGAAATCAAAAGATTGTTAAGAGACATGATTTTGAATTTTATTATATGGCCCTTTACTCACTGAAATAACAAAACCAGAAGTCAGCTACTTCTTCCTTGCTTCCTGATATTTACCTGTCAGAAAATTGCGCAGTCGTCCAAACTGTACTTCATATTGCTGTGGCTCCGCCAGGCAGGGAGCTGCAGACACAACGTTGGCACAACCAGACTCAGATTGGACTGTGAAATAAAAGAAGCAAAAATTACATGGGGATTTAAGGATTTCTACATGTGTGTCTGAAAACAAAGTGTCTCATAAAATCCAAGGTATGCAGCCACTCAGATGACATTTCATCTTTCAAACCATCCAGGCAGGACATCGTCCAAAGCATCTAAACGTGGCATTAACCACCTAGACAGATTGCAAATGAGAAAGTACACTGAAAGCCAAAACCCACCCTAAAAATCTCAGCAGCTCATCTGCTCCATCCAGAACACATTTTCAAGTTTTCCAATACAACCTTAAGTTCCCAAGAAATTCAGAGTAACACCATCACAGACCCCTTAAAAGTTTTACAACTGTGATTCTACACTTTAAGAAAAGATGAGGAAAGCAATATGACTTTCTCCATAAAACAGTTTCTTTTTCAGTGAGTCCCACCAACCATCATGAACAGATCTACAGTGACACTACTTCAAATTCTCAAATTTCTTGTCCCAGTCATTGTAATTTACAATGAATTATAATCATTATAATTTATTAAGTCTCACAGAGGTGGAGGTGAAAACACCGAATCTCAAAGCAAACAGTAGTTTTTCACTAAAATGTGCCTTACTCCCTGAGGATTTTAGGTTAAGGGGTACCTGGCAACTGACCATAAACCCAGTTGTTACGGTCTCCTTGCACTTGTTTTTCAGAACCAGACTCTGGTAAAAGTGGTTCTAAACTGTTTAGAAAGGGACCTGGCTTCTCCTTTTCTGGCACCAAACCTTTGCTGTTCTTCTAATGGCCTGGAATCCACAGGGGACTTTGTGCAAGTTCACAGATATGCATCAACATACCCCAAGCACACGCAAATACTAGTGATTAGAAACACATATTCTGCTGTTCTAAATAGAGCACAAGAGGGCAAGGAGTTTCAGTATTTTCCTTTCCTAATATTTTTTTCAAATAGTAACTCTTGTCCCTTCCAAACCCCCTATTTTTTATTACTTTCACTTCACTTTATTTAAGCCCCCCTTGCCCTGCACCACTTTCCATCCTCTGCCTTTCTACTTCTGATTCACTGGGGGGCTTTTTGACCCTGCATTTGGCTCACGCACAGATGCATCAGTCTGACGGCCCTGAAGTTTATATACAACATTATCAAATGTTCACACACTAAAGAGAGATAGGCCAGCCTCCAGCTCATGTCAGTGCCTCTAATTAGAAAGAGATCAGCACATGGTACACAGGCAGCCTGTCACTATTCTTCCCCCACTCCTCTCTCTCTCTGGTAAGACAAAGGTCCACCTTCCTTCAGCTTACCACAGGAGGTACGTTTAGCAAGCTGAATTCAGCTTTTGAAACAGAGAGATGGATTGTGCTCATCGTCCCCTCTTGGGAAAAAAACATAACCAGATTCCAGCACCAATACAGTATCATCTTAAATCAGTTTAGATATATACACATATAACTTGCTGAAAGGCACAGCTACACTGAGCTTTCTACAGCTTGGCCACTTCAGAAACTTAAAGATAGTAAGAACTCCAGGCTCACATACTGGTACTACTCAACAGCTAAAATAAAAAGCTCTGCTATTTGGATGTAAAATTTAATATAATCAATATTCAGCATGAGAAACTAAACTGCACATATGCACATGTAGTAACTCAAGAATACTTAGTGACAGTTTCCAATGTCACCTATACAACTCATTGTAAATGCAAAGAAATACAGAAATATGAGTGCCTGTCTCTTGTGCTGTCACAGGACTACATATAACAGTCAACTCTGCACAGAGATCTGGTGGCCTCATTTCTGCAGGAATGGGAATGGCTTGCCACCTTGCTCATGCTATGCAAGCACAACTCATTGGCCTGGGCTTTATGAAATGTTTCCTCCACGCCACAACCTTCTCTGTGTAAGCAACTTAATTAAAAAATTAAGGTGTACTTTGTGCTTCAGAAAGTGAAGTATAATTTTTGTCTACCTGTCCTGAAAGAGTCTGACTGGGCAACCACTATGGCCTATTCTTTCCACAATGGTGCTAGAGCTCATTCCTGTACAGGAAATGGTAAACGAACCCTACATACCAGAGAGTTGTAACAAATTCTGATTCTCTGCCTTCCCAAAACTTCAAACTGATGAGAACTGCAAAAAGGATCAAGAAGTCAACTGATTCCAAAACAAGACTAAAATTTCATGAACATTTTCCATCTGGTAGAAATAAAACACTGGCTATATCCTTCTCATACATGATAAACCTAAGTTTCTTTTCCTGCTTCTCCAGTGGTCATAAGAGCATCTATTGGAAACATCTGCTCCTTCATAACCAATAAGTGTGGCCAGCTATGCAGCCGCAAGAATAGGAAATTTAAAGGAACTCACTCCTAACTCAGGAATATGGACAGTACCCTCCTGGTCTTGTGTGTTGGCTACCAGCAGAATTGCTTCCAGCTAACAAATGTAGAGCTACTGTAAATGTTGTATAACAGCAACTGACTCCTCTTTTAGGTGACCATGATGAGGTATAATTTTACATTATTTCAGCTAGTCATATGTGGTATGTGCTAACAGTGCTATGGGCAATATGAGAGGAACCTGTTCCTTAGTCATTCATTCTGTCCTCAGATACTATTATTGTTTTCCACAGAAACATGGGATAATCACAAGGAAGGTCTGTGCTGTATTTTACTGCAGATATAACCGGACAAGATCCTAGATAATCTCATCTGAGCTCCCTCTCCCACAGGCTGGACCACATCATCTTATGAAGTCCCCTCCAACTCTTCCCATTAACACAGGCTAGTTAACTTAAAAGTCAAACAAAAGCACTGAGCAGAAAAAGCGAGATGAGCTTTTCTAAGGAAAAAGCAGAAACACCTTCAGAAAAACATGCTGATCATTTTTCCCAAAATAAAGCTATGCAGGCTTTACAATCTGCTCAGTTTTTATTCAGTTCACAAAACTGAGATGACTGCAGCAGAAAGTATTTCCAGCATCTGCTGTCAGATTAAGAAGCAAGCTTGGGTTTGATTTCTAACATTCACTGATGGAACTGTAGCATGCTCACTGACAGCTCACTGCTAGCATGTTTGACAAGAAGTAGTAAGAAGCTGAACACATCAGAGCAGACCATTTTCAGTTCTAATGAAAACTGATGACTGAATTCTGAATCACCATCCACAAAACACGTGCACTGGCAAGAAGATACAGACTAATATGAAATTTAGTAATAACATTTGGTGGAAGATTAGTAAAAAAGACAAAACCCAATCACACACTCATTCACACTCTTTACTGATTTTTTTTTTTTTGTGCATGAGGCCACATGCTCATGCAAGGGCTTCTAATCTCCACTGGTTCAGACACTTCTGTGATTTCCTCAAATGGCTTGTATCACATTCTGAGCACATACCGACACTGACCTCTCTACCTACTTCTCACATAAAATCTCCCATTGAAAAACAATCCAGCATTTTACTTTGGTTTCATTCTTTCCCCATCTTCCCCAGTATTTTTTCAGGGATTGCAATAAAGTTCTGATAGTTAGGATGAAAAAAGCGAGGAAATAAAAAGTACTAATAAGATGTTAAGTTGCTTCTAATATTGAAATATTGTCCAATTTCCTCCAGGCCACTGAGGGAGTCCCCCTGGACATTCACGCACAAGTCACTCATCTTTGGATTGTTACCTGTGGTGTAATATACTCTAAAGGTGGAAAAAGCTGTTCCTGCATCCAGTCTTATCTAGCCACAAACACAGTTATATATCTACTAATATTTTGTCAAATCAAGTCGTATTACAAGTAACTAAAGTCTCCACCACTCCACTTTGCCTGGGATACTGTCATAATCTAAGCAGTTTCATTAATAGAAAAAATTTTCTCCTTGTTTTTTTACCCAAAAGGTTAGCCCAGCATTTTCTACTACTTTTACAAGTAAATTTCATCTCCATAATGTCCGCATAGCTTTAATCCTTCCAATACTTACACATGCTCAAGCAGCAGTAGTTTTAACAAAGACTGTCACAGACACAATTTGTAAAGCAAGCAGTGTGGCAGGACTCAAACGTCTCTGAGAAAGAGAAGAAAGTTTACTTCCCTGCATGCCTTGTCTCATCCACTGAAGGTTTTGGGCTTTTTTCCCCCCAAGTGACAAAGCAGACTTTTCACAACTATAAAGTTGACTAGGCCAGAAAAAGATGTTCTTAGCAGTCCAATTTCACATGATACAATGCTGCTGGAGCACAAAGGTACAAAACAATTTCCTGCTTCTACTTCCCTCCTCATCTTGGTTCTTCTCACCTTCCAGTAAGCACCAGTACTCACCAGACTTCACGTTATTTGGGATACAAGGTATGTATTTTCCACTGCCCTGACATGGTGTTTCAGCATGATGTTTCACTGACTACGAATGTCACCTTGTTACACTTTCACCCACATTTTCATTCTTCAAAAGTTCATAATTCAGGCCAACTTAACAGTGAGAAATTTATTTCAAAAGAAGAAATGTCGTTATGTGTAGACAAATTCATATAGCTGCTAACATACATGCTCGCAACTCTACCAAGAAGCAGTCATGGAAAATACGACAGGATTACCTGTGAGATTAGCTGCCATCTCTTCAGCAGTCTGACACAGCCTCAGCCCTTGTTTTAGGGGACCTTCCGAGTCCACATACTGACGGCGCTTGAGGTAGCAGGACACTGCCATCTGAATCTGTTCTGTGCGTACGCGTTTCATGACCTCAAAAGAAAGAAAGAGGTGATGAGACTCTTACAGGGTAAGGTAAGATTAACTTAGATTGTAGCTGCAAGAATGCCCATAGAACACAATAGCTCCATTTTTGTTGCTGAAGTATGAAACAGAACCTTCAGGGATTTGCCTCTTGGTACTATGGCCTAACTAGACTTTTTGTGGACCCCTGAAGATATTTTGCTGCCTAATTCTACTAATTTCACAGAGGAACCTAAACTAGTTTGGAGGATTCTGGACTAAACCTGCAATGAGCTGAAGCATTTTTATTAAAAACAGCTCATAAAAAGGGAATGTCTCTCCTTCTTGAGTTTTTACAGCAGCAGTTTGAATAATCTTCAGTCATTTTTTGGTTCCTCTGCTTGACCAACCAACAAAAAAAACCTCCAGAAGATTCGGTGGAATGAGAAATTAACGTACAAAGAAGGAAATTTCGGAAACAAAATGCTTTATATAGCAAATCTATCTGGGGAGTCCAAGAGGCAATAGCTTATTGGCTGAATTTAAAGGTTAGAGCCAGACTTCTGGCACTTCACTCAGACAGGTCCCCAGGAAAAAAAGAGGGAAATTAAAGCAGAGCATTCTGTCTTTGTCTCCTGCCTTACCTATCCAGGCTTCCCTCCTACAAAAGTTCGAAACAAAAAGCATCCTTTGAAGGGTTTTATTTATACACATTTAGGAAGCCATCCTCACAAACACCACTTGGTAGTACCTCAAAATCAAAATGAGCCCAAGGCTACCTTTTAGCCCCTGGCTTGTAATAAAGGAACCTCAGTAAGATGAAAGCAATAGCTCCCTTGCTATTTGGGTAGTCGCTGACTGCACCAATCCTTCACAACAGCCATCAATTTTATATAAAAGTTTAGATAATCTGAAAGGCTTTAAATAAAGCAGAATTAAGCCACAGGGGGTTTTTCCCTGTAACAATACTAGGTAAAGCCTGCCTTGAGATAGTTCAACATCTTACAGCCCCACTACCAATGATATGAGTGTTTCCTGAGGGCTAGTGCTTCCTGGTTTGAGCAGCTAAATCCAATGAAACACAACTTCTCTGTCTCTCTGAGAGACAAGGAGGCTCTTCCTCCCCTTCTAAGAACCATTGTTTCTACTGTAAGAACAGCTTTAAAAATATTGTAACAAATGAGTCTTTTCTAATACCCATGCCCACTTTAGTGCTTATTCCACTTGTTAGAGCGATAAACCTTCTGTGAAGTGGATGAGGATGCAAGGTTTCAGCAATAGTTCACTTTCAACAGATACTTTGAACTGCAAACCCACATGCTTGGGTGAAAACCTTAGAAAGTTTCCCGTTTGTTCCCACAGGTTAAGGAACTGTTGAGGGTGGGGAAGGGGGATCAACAGGTGGGAGTTTTCAAAGCATTTCCAGATTTCAACCACACCTTTTTTCACTCAAAAAGCAAACTTCCTTTTCATCTTCCTTGCAATTAAAGAAATTATATCTGAGACTTACACTGTCTCAAACGTAACACTTCTGCTGCACAAATCTGTAGGAGAGACAGAACTCTAATGAAGACCACAAAGAAGAGTGGACACAAGGATGGACCAGCAACTTAGTATCCTCCTAAAAAAACACCCCTAACTAAGTTTCACAATGTATGGTTACCATTCTGCATTTCAGCCAGCAGCATGGATTCATGTGCAAGCACTGTGCCCAGGTCCACAGGCATTTATGCAACCTGTACAGTTTCTTGCTCCCCTATGTATTTGTCCCTGCAGTCACAGCAGGGGATGTTACCAGCAGTATCTCAAGGAGATTTTTTTTCCCTACTCCCAGGTGACACAACAGGAACTACCGTAAGGAAATATGTCTTCACAAAGAAACACCCATTGGCATCAGACACACTGTCACCCATACTCTAATTTCACCTCTTTGCTTCTTCCTTCACTTTTGCCTTTATACTTCACACTCAGCATTACAAAGAATAATGTCACCGAGGCAGGAAAAGCATTCATGAAAAGTGCAAGAGCAAAACCAACATTCCTACAAATATTCTTTATTGGGCCCTCTATCAAAATTAAAGTATATCATAAAATAAACATAAGGATGGCCTGTCAAAATGACTTCAGCTGGGTTCAAGCTAAGCCAATGCACAACAGGTCAATGATGATTTAAAGGTATAAAAGGACAGGCCTGCTGTTTTTAACTTTCAATCTATTTTAAGACTCTAGCTCTCCTGAAGATAAAACTCCAAAATATGAAACAAACTGAAAGCATATAGAGTTCCCTGTCCATGAAATGCATAAAGTTTGAAACAGTTGTTCAGAAGTCCCAGCTCATTCTTCTCAAACAGCCAAAGAGAACAATAAATACTAATGATGTTAACTAATTTTACTGATAAGCAAAATACAAAAGGAACAACAGAGGAAAGATCCCACTGTGAGTTTGCAGAGCTACAATGCAGCATCTTCTGCAGTGCTGCAAACTGGAGCACTGAAAAAGGTTAAGGTAATTTTTTTTAAGAATCAAAACCACTGAAAAAAAAAGACAGAGCAGGGGCTAATAACAAAAAACATATTGCAAGTTCCTCCTTCTAGAAAATCTGGGCTAGAACTAAGCATTGGGCCAAGGAAATTAATTTCCCGCCTATGCTACATTTCAGGTACAGGTTTAGGCAGATTCCACGGCCTTGAAAAAATCCCAGTACAGACGTACTAAAAAAAGCTTAAAAAGTAGCACTGGAAACACTGCTTTTAAAGACCCTGTATTCCTGTCCTGACACTGGGACATCAGCCTCTTTCTTCCAACAGACTGAAGAAAGACCTGTGAGCATCAGAGAGCTAAGAACAAGCAATCTTAAAAAACACCCAAACCCCAAAACAATAAAAGCATAAAAAAGAAGCATCTTTTGAATATTCTCTAATAAGAGCTCTGTCTCAGGCCTCAGTTGTGGATAGCAAAAAAATAATCTTTTGTCCTTTCTCACTACAGGTGAAATTTGGGGCCTACCAACAATAATAGATCCCGATTTTTAATTTTGTGGCATTAAGATAATATGAGATTTACGAAACTTCGGAATAAACGAGTTAAGGATGAACTGATAAAAGGATAACCATGAACTCAGAGCCAAGGGATGTCACACATGCAGCAGCTGCAATTCACAGAAACAAGCAAGTAAACATGACAAGTTGACTTGGGAGACTTAAGAGAGCAAGGTGGTGGTGCAAAATAGGAAAATAGGATAAGCAGAAACTACGGAGAAGGCTTTTGCCTGAGCAGTGGCATTCACACGAAGAGGCACAGAGGGAACAGCTGGGATTTTAAAAGAGCATGAATCCATTTGCATTTGGACCTAGATGTGGCTCACCATCCACGAACGACGCTTTGCCAATTCCACACTGTTTCCCCCCCGACCCCCCTCCGCTGCCCCAAGGCGGTGCCAAACAGTGCTTCACCGATGTCCTCTGCGGGACACGTTTTCCCCCAGCGCACTTCACACCCCCCCGGCCCCAGCTCCGCCACCCAGCCCTTCCTGGGCCGAACGGAGCTGCGGGACCAGGCACTGCTCGCGTTTGGGCCCTGCCGGGGGGCATCGGGACCGGCAGTCCTGCGGGGCCCCACGCCCGTCCCGGGGCTGCTCCGCGGGCCGAAGGGCGCTTGCTGAAAGCCTCCTCCTGTCAATATTAAAAAAA
>VZTN01019497.1:116563-130210 GCA_013400515.1 Erpornis zantholeuca | reverse complement strand
GCTGCTTGGCGGGGACAGAGGTCGGCGGGGAGGGCCCGGCCGTACCGGGTGCGGGGAGCGGGCAGCAACGTCCGTGCGAGCGGAGGGGAAGGCGAGTGAGACCGGGGGCTGGTGGGGGAGAGCTGGGCGCTGGGGAGGAGGGCCGTGGGCGGCTGGCGGGGGCGCTTGGGCCCTGAGTGGTGCCACGTGGGTGAGCGTGTGCGGGTCGGGGTGCGGGACCGCTGCCCGTCCGACCGCCTTCTCCTTGCTTGGCGTTTCTTCCAGGCGCGTGTTTGCCTCTTCGCTATTCCCGCGCGCCGCCCCCATGGCAGCGATCTACTCCGGGATTTACCTGAAGCTGAAGAGAGCCGGGACTTCTTGGGAGGACAAACTCAAGCTAGCCCGGTTCGCGTGGATTTCTCACCAGTGTGTCCTGCCTAATAAGGAGCAAGTGAGTACTTTTTAGTGGTGAATAGTGACGAAAGAAGGAAGATACCGATGGCAGATTGCTGCTGTGGATGAATCAATTCTTAAAATCCAGACCTAGCTCTTAGATAGCTGATAGCACTGTAAATATGGCGCTGATTTAGGATTGTCATCAGCTCTTCATTTCTTTGTCGTTTTCTGAAATGTTTTTATAACGACATTTTGCAGGTAGCTCTAGCGCAAAGACCTGCATTAGCGCAGGATGGAAGAAACTTTCTTGTAGACAGGGTGGTGCCTGTTTTCTGTCTCTCAGAGAGATGAGAAATTATTGTCTTCAGAGCTGTCATTGCTATTGGTATTATGTCCAATACAAGATGCTCCAAAGTCAGATGCTTTTGGTCATAGTTAAAAACAAGAACTTCAGGGTGGGAGGACTGACTGTAGCCGTATGTGTGTTCTCTGATGCTCAGAACATGTGCATGAGCAAAGAACATACAGTGGATTCATAGACTGCTGTTTGGAAGGTGATTTGGTTTTCTCTTCATGAAACCCATCCTGTCTCCTAAGTCTTTTGTTTTGACCCTGTTTCCTGAAGGTCTGCAGTGTTTCCCTAGGTTAGGGGTGTCTTGTCCTATTTTTCCAGCCCTATTAATACTGTGGGGTCTAGGGTTTGCACATCTGAGATCTATGTTTTGGGTTCTTGTTATTTCAGTTACTTAGAATATTATACTTAGCCATGCACTATACTGCGGTTTTAAAACAGTAATTAGTAAATTTCAACATTTTCCAGTTTGCACCCTTCTAAATTCCTAGGCCTGGATTTCTAGGTAGTGAATTTAAACATATGAAAAGAAAGGTGTGAGTGGAATAGCAACTGTCAGAAAGTGAATAGCAGCTGATTCTCTGAGCACTGATTTAAAAGACTGCATTTGCTAACTGGTGTCAATTGTTAGAGTTAGAATGTTGTCAGACTTAAGATGTTCACTCCTGAAAGCTGTTTTGGGATAGTGCATTTGAGCACAGCACCAACGTAGGTACAGAGTGTAAGCTCTTAGGAATTGAAACCTTCAAAGGGCAGAATTCTCTGCTCACTCAGAGTCTGTTCTGCTTGGATGTAGCACAGTTCTCAAGGCACAAACACTGTAATTGTGAAGAGGTACTGCTTTTGTTTGTTTTTGCTTGGGAGTTATTAAAGATTTCTTGTTTTCCCTTCTGTTAACAGGTTTTACTTGACTGGGTAAGCCATGCATTGGTTTCAAACTACAACAAGAAACTTCAGCTGGAGGATGAAGTTGTTGAAAAACTCTGGGTATATCTTGATAATGTTATCCATAGTAAAAGACTACAGGATCTCTTAAAGACTGGGAAGACAATTGGTCTCAGTTTTCCAATTGCAAAGGTAACTATGACTGTGGATATCTGGTAAAATTCTGAATAGCAATTTATATCTTTTACAGAACTTGACTCTTCCTCACAGTGTCAGACATTATATGAAATGTGTATTAATCTGATAGCTTGCATGACCTACACTCAAAGTTTATCTGTTTCTGTCCTGCAATACAGTTTGTATTGTGCAGCACTAAGGTTAAAAATGGCAGAATTAGTGAATGGCTGCAAAGGCAGTGAAAATGATTGGGAAAATGACCCTTTTAGTTTTGATCAGGTTGAAGGGAAGCAAGAAAAGATTGTATTTACATGCAAAAATTGAACTGTGAAGTACAGAGAATTGGTTGGATGAAATCTGTGCTTCAGAGATGTTATGCAGAAAGTGTGCCAAATTTAAACATGGTCTGGGTATGAAAACCTGAGGTATGAGGTACAGGACAGGGTACCCTAAACACCAAGGACACAGGCAGTGGAAGGTCGAGTGGAAAGTATTTAAGGGTCTGTTTTAGTTCAGCAGTGTTCCAGCTGAGGAGATGACCCATCCACAATAAGGTGTAAAGAGACAGGTGAGGTTTTTAACAAAATAGAGGCAGATTTGTAAATTGTTACTGAATTTGTTTGCAGACATTATCTGCAGGTGAGAAAAGGGAGCAAATAAGAAGTGGATCAAAGGAGAAAACAGTAGGAAAGTCCACACAAAGTCTGAGAAAAGGAAGAGAAATGCAACATTATTTCACTAGAAATGCGTATCCCTCAAAGGGAAAAGAGAACAGTCCTTCACATTCCAGATATCAGCACCAGAAACTGTCTCATTTTCAAATATAAAGATGATGTTTAGTCATGGACATTCTTACTAAATAAGCTCCCTGTATCAGAGCAGGGATGTGTATTGTGTGGGGCTTTGTGGAGCATAATTTTGGGGACCATTCAAGAAGGGAAGAAATTTACCCCTACTCCGTTTCTGCAGGATGAACTATTAGGATCAAGTATGGATAGTCTTATGCTGTTGCCAGTAGTACACATGAGGGTTTCCTCACTCGTCTGGTGCTGCAAACAAATGCAAGGACAGTGGAGCTTCTAGTTTGAGGCCTATGATACGAAAGGCTCAGCTGCAGCTGTTGGCATATCCTCCCTTTTGCAGCCACAGCTCACAGAAGGTGGTGTTGGTTCATTATGATGGGCTTTATCTTTGTATTGACTAAATTGACTGTTTTTTGGCATTTATTTTTATCTTTTTCTCCCCATCTTCAGGTCATAAACAAAAGGTTATCAGAGGCCTGTTCTGAAAAAACACAGCAGAACATTGGCACAGTGCTGAGCTGCTCCAGTGGCATCCTTTCTACTCCTTCGCTGTCCATCATTTACACAGCAAATTGTGAGCTTTTGCTTCATCTCCTCAGCAATCTGTCCAAGCTGGCGTGTCAGCAGCTGGCTTCTGATGATGCTGTGGGCTCCCAATTGTTTAGCGTCCTCCAACTTACCTTTGCTCAATACCTCCTGATCCAGAGGCAACAAACCAACCCAAACCGTGTGTTTGGGCAAGTGACAAGTCACTTGCTCCAGCCATGTTTGCTCCTGAGGCACTTGCTGATTGTGAGGAGCTGGACACAAGCAGATGATAACCATGTGCGTCAGCACCTGAGCCGGGAAATTCGAAACCAGATAGAAACTTTGCTGCAGGCTGGGTTATTTCAGCCTGAGGTTTTCTCATCCTACAAAGAAGAGCTGCTACCAGAACAGGAACCCCAGGAGAAGAAGAAAGGAACTTTGAAAACTCCTTTGCTACCAGTCAACACAGTGCAGACCAAGCTGGGCAGTGACTTGTGTGAACCTGCCCTCCATGGAGCAGTTGTGGCTGGTTCGGTGTCCCTGCTATATAAGCTCTTTCTGGACTCATACTGTAAGGCAGAAAACCACCTTGTGTGTTTCTACATGTTCAGCAGGCTTTTTGGCTGTCTTAGGCTCTCTGACCTACAGCAGCTGGGGAGGAGGATTACACTCTCCCCTGTGGACTGGAGCACGGAGCTGCTTGCTTTGGAACAGCTTCTGAACTTGGTGCTCAGCAATGATATCTATAATGTTGCCAGTGACCGCATCCGGCACAAGGAGGTACAGTTTCAGTTTTATCGGAAGCTAGCAGAGATGCTGCTGACACATTCCCAAGCTTCCATCCCTGCTTGGTTCAGGTGTCTCAAGCTCTTGATGTCATTAAACCACCTCATAGTAGAGCCAGACCTGGATGACTTGGTGTCATCGGCTTGGATTGATGCCGAGGCCTCTGAGCCACGTACGAAGAAGCCGCAGGAGACTCTCATCAACACCATATTCCAGACTTACTCCAAGCTGAGGCAGTTCCCACGGCTTTTTGAAGAGGTGCTGACAGTCATTTGCCGGCCAGCTGTTGATGAACTGAGGCCGCCCGTCTTCTCTGCTGGCCTGACAGTAAAGCTTCGGGAGTGCCTCCTTGAACTGCCACCCAACCAGATTCTGGACATTCTGTGTCTCTTTGTGGAGAAATGCCAGACCCTTATTCCAGCTGTTGAAGGGTCAGTTGACATGGCCTTGAAGCTGATGTCAGTGTGCTCGGTTCTCCATGCTTTTCTGTTCAACATGAGGAGCCTGGATGATGTCACTCCTTCCCCTGTGGTGCTTCGCACTCAGCATTTGATGGCAAACATACAGAAGGGAATAACTCAGCCACTGATAGAGCTGCTGCAAGCTCCTAGGAGAAAGGAAGAAAAGTCAGAGCTTTGGCTAAGAAAGGCCAGTGATGCTACTCTCCTCCTTGTTTACACTTGGGTTGAGGTAGATGCTCTGTTTGGTGTTAGCTGCAGTAAATATGTGTCTCCAACAGCCGAAATTGCTGTTACTGAACCTGATGCAAGGCACTGGGGCATTTCAGCTTTCCTGCCTGGTGTGAAGGAGCAGAGTTGGGGGAGAGTTACAGAACTTGCAAATAGTTCTGCCTCCATTAGTAAATACTGCTTAGAACTGCTGACACTTCAGAAAATGAAGATGATGTTAATGCAGACTGAAGCTGACCTACAGGCCTTGCGGCATGCTGCAGCTTTCATCCTGGAGTCTGGAAGATCCACCATGAGCAGAGGAGAATCTGAACTGTGGGATGGAGATATCAGCGCAATAACTGAGCTTAGCTACCCCACAGCACACTGGCACCTCATCATGTCCAACCTGACCATCCTGTTGCCATATATTTCCTTAAGAGATGTAGAGTACATTGCAAATGTGCTTCTAGAGACATTGATGTTGGCCAAAGCTCAGGAAACTGCCATGGACCAGGAGCCTTCCATCAGCATTGGAAAGATATCCCTTGGTTTCATCCACAGCTCTCTTCTACCAGAAATGAAGGTCCTGCACTGTGCTTTTCTGACCCATCTTATTAATCAATTTGCTATGGTGCTGCCCACTGCTACCAGGGATTCAGTAGATCTGCCACTTCAGCAGCTGTCTCTCAGTAATATTCCTTGGCATGAAGAAATTCTGGCTCCTTGCAAAACTGCTGACCCATTGGAAGTACCATCAGAAAACAAAGTGCAGAAGGATGAGCTGAGCTTGTCTTGGAAAACACTGGAGAAAGTTGCCCAGTGTATACTATTGTTAGCAAAAAATGGTTGCCCGGTCATCCTGAAAGAGTGTCAGCTACAAAGATGCCTGGGTTTGCTAGAAATAGTTTCTCTTCTGAAATTAGACAGTTTTCTTCCCTCTGACTGTACTCGGTGTTTCCTGGTGCTGCTCTCCCTGCTAGTTAATACCAGGGCTAGTGCCTCTTGCAGCAAGTTTTTATTGCTGAAGATTTTAAGTACTTCCCTCCACCTCCTGAGGTGCCTGCAAGCTGGCAGGAATGCCAACTCTGTTTTTAAGGTGTTACATGCCAGCGATATTCTTGAGGCTGTCATGACCTCCCAGCTTACAGCTAGCAAATACTTCACTGATGTCTTTACTGTTCCTGTTTGGGCACAGTATGTTCAGGAAGTCCAAGAGTTTTTGGAAAACTTTCTTCAGATGATTATTGTAAGAAGACAAAGTGTGAAGCTCAACTTGGAAAAGTTCATGTCTCTCCTGGTGAGCTGCAGGCCGGACACAGGTGCAGCCAAAAGCAAAGACGGGAAAAACTGGAATCCTGCAGCTGAGCAGTTACTGCTTACAGCCTTCACCACGCTCTGTCATGTCGTCACACTGCACCTCCAGCAGCTGCCAGAAAAGAAGCTGCATTCTGCGGATATGCTGTCTGCTCTGTTGGAACCAGTAGTTCTGCAGATAGTCAGAACTGTTGAACACGGTCTTCAGAGTAACACCCCAAACCGGCTTTTGCCTGTAGCATTCATACCATCTGTCACTACTCTTCTCAAAGCGGATCTGAGCTGTTCTGTCAAGAAGGACTGGCAGAAGGAGCCCGGTGGGTTTTTGGAGTGGCCCCGTATTAAACTGTACCAAGAGTTTTACTCTCAGATATTGAAAGAGCTGCCCTGTGCAGGGAGTAATCTGCAGTTCCTTCAGCCTGCATTGCAGTTCCTGACCGTCTTCTGCTCCACGCCAGAGCTGTATCCTGGAAAAGAAACTGCAGTCATGGTTGTTTTTGCAATAAAAAAGCTTCTCTCTGGTATGAAAACTCTTTTTCCACCTCCTTTGCTAATTTTGTGAGTTAAGAGCCATTTAGCAAAGCATACAGCTTCTTTAAAAGTCTATCTGTTTACTTGTGTTAAAACAGCAGGCTTTTTTAAATGCGTAGCAGGAAAATTTTCAAGGAGGCAATAACCAGGAACACAGCCACCATCTAATTTGGTAATGATCTTCTGATGGATTTTAATGTCTTAATAAAGTTGAGGTTCTGAGTTACTTATCCCTGGTAGAACATTTTGAAAATAACTGGAACATGGTAATATTTCTGGATGTAGAGCTGAAGTGCAGTGTCCTGCTCGTGTAATTGGTATAGTAGGCATCACTGAGGCAGCTGATTTGCTCCAGGTCAGATCTTAAAGTAACATAGTCATCTGCTTTTGTATCTGGTGATACTGGTGAGTTTATAGAACAGTGGAAGTTACCTAAATGTTAAGGATGCTGAACACCATGTGGTAATTCTGATAAATTCTGTGGGATATTGGCAAGTTGGTTCCTTTATCCTCATCAAATAAAAAGCCAGGGCTCGAGATTACATGAAAAACCTCTGCTGCCAGCTGTGGGACCTAATGGCTCCTTTATACTGTCTCATTGAGAGAGACAATCACAGCACAGGTGTAACTGTTCTCTTTGACTTTTTCAAGCTGTTGGAATTTGTCAAACTTATTATTGGCCTGCTCTCGTGCAGCGGTCTCCGAACATTTTTGATTGCACATATCTATCATTAAAAAAGAACTAAAATATTGAACATGCAGCCTGAATATAATTTACTTTTAAATTATACACGTGCTACTCCACTATGTTCATTACAAAGCATATGTGCAAAAAATGTTTAGAAGTCATGAAATAAAGTGAAAGAAACACTGTTTAAAATTTTTTTTAATATTTATTAAAGATATTTTACTTATAATTCCCACACCCCAATGAATTATCTTGTGCACACCCTGTGGTGTGCACACCCTACTTTGGAGACTACTGTTCAAGTGAACTACAGTCGCCATCTCAGTGTTTGTATTGCCATTAAGTAGTCATAAAAAAAGCTTTATGCTTTTGTGATTTGTGATGGATCTCTGGCCACTATTTGCAGAAAAAACCCATGGCTTGTTTAGCCTGCTCCCTTGGCTTGTGCAGCTGCTTTGGTGTAGTCTTTCAGTATTATTGAAGACTTTTTATTGGTGTGATGACTGCTCTCTGTGAACCTGAGGGTAGGATATACTTGAGATCATCAAGTCATTGCACTGGTATGGAGAGAGTTAAACAGGAAGTATTGAGCCCTCTGTGTGTTTGAGTGTTAAAAGGGTACCCACAGAGCTGGTTTATTTTCAGTTTGCCCTATTCTTACCTGTGGAAGCCCTTCTTTGGGGAATTGATTGCTTTTGTCTCTTGAATATGCAGGTCCTGCAATTACAACCCAGGTGATCCAAAGCATGGAGGTGGAGCTGACAGAGGTGCTTGTCCAGGTGCTGGGAAACTGTTCTCCCGAGGAGTTTTATGCCATAATGAGGCTGGTGCTTCAGGGACTGGAAGTGAGCAATATTTGGCAGCAGAAGGCTAAAGTAAGGCATGAGCTGAATGTATTGTCAACTTCTTTTTACAGTCTGCTGTATCTTGAAAAAAGGATGTTGGCTGAATGACATTTGTTAATTTTTTTTTTTTTTCTTCTTCCTGCTTTACTTTCAGTGATTTATCTACATGGATAAGGGCTTGGTGATTGTGCATGTTCTGTATATAAATTGAGAGGTGGAAAGATCACAGAAACCTTCTGTCCTGCTTAAGGACTCAGTAGTCTCAATTCCATGTATTGTCAATAGAAATCACACAGCTGTGGTGTTACAGGCCGTGCTGAAAGCTCTTTCCTATTTGCTGCTCACAGCTCTTGCACAACAGACACCAGCAGTCAGTTTGTCTGTGGCTCTTTTTTACAAGGAAGAGGCACTTTTAGAAATATATCATTTTTAAGTAAAACCAAAACTGCATCTGTGCTTTTGATACTTGTTGCTTTAAATACTATTCAGCAATAACCAGATACCACTAAGTATCTTTTTAAATTCTGTGCCTTTCTCCAGAGCAGCTTAAGTGCCAATGGTGATGTATGGAACACTTTTGGCAAAAAAAGTCAGGTGTATGCTCCATAAAAAGCCCAGTGACTTGAAAATGACACTTGGATTAAACTTGTGGGGTTATCTGGCCCTGTCTTTTCTGTCAGAAAGAGACAAGGATGTGGTCCATGAATTCTTGATGCATGTTTTTGAAAGTGTATCTGGAATTCCTGAACTGCACAGATAATTCCTGCCACCTGAATGTAGCTTGCAGTATCCTTCTCTTATTAGTCTGTATAAACAACTAGCAAGTAAAAAAACCCGTGCTGCCAAAAGCAGCATTCTTAATTTATACTGTACTGTATTGCCTCTGCTTCTATCTGTTCTCTAGTGGCAGTTGTTTGAGAAGGCCTTCCTTTTTGAAAAGTCATGTAAGCCTTTTTGTACAGTAAGTTGATAGTGAAACAAATGTGGCATGAAGTACATTTGGGTCAGTGCTGCTCAGTGTATTGAATTCTGTTGAGCTGCCGCTTTCTTCACGATTTCCAAAGAGAGGTATTGGTGGGAGGCCTTTCATGTGTCAATGCTCTGGTAATGCTCAAAAGTGCCACTGGCCTTGAAAGAGCTCTTCTGTACTTGAAAGGAGCCAGTGTGCCTTGTACCCCTGACTGATGATCCGTCTGCTTTCTGCAGGAAGTATTGTCAGCTGTTACGTTAACCAAATTGTTGCTCAGCTGCCCATTACTTGGAGACAAAGAGAAAGCCTTCTGGTTTGCCAGTCCACAGATAATCACAGCTTTAGCTGTAAGTATCTCTTTATTGTAACTTCATTACCTACCCCTCCTATTTGTTAGAGTCTCCAGCAGTTACATTTAAGGTGCACAGAGGCACACAGGAACAAAAATTAAACAAATCAATGCCAGATTCATCTGAACGTTTTTGTCTAGACTCTTTTTCTCCTCCTTCCTCAAGTAAATCTCCTCCCGTGAGGGCAGTGTGCGAGTCATCCATTTCTAATACACAGTAATTTTATGGAACTACCCACTGTCATATGGGGAAACTTGTTAGACTGCAGAGCAGAGAGTCTGTCTCCTGTCCTTGCTTCTGTCTGAAGGAAAAGATAACCATTAGCCATGGGTTGCAGCAGAAGCCAACAGCAACAAAACAAAAAGAAAAAAGTGTTTATATAAAAAAGTAATTCTATAAATTCACTGAATTATGAAAGGGAACCTTAACTGAAACTAATGAAACCCAACTTTCCCATCCTTCATTTGTACAGCCTAGTGATGTAGGTTTTTCTTCTCATGGGATGATATGTGTAGGGAAGAATTTATCAGAGGTTGGTTCTACAGCGCTTGGAAATCATAAGTTTGCGGTTTTTGCCCTTTTTGAGAGGTCTGCATGCATTTAAAGGAGTGAACTGCATCATTGCATTTGTGTGAAGAGGTGCACAGAGGTGCTGGTTTTCAATCGGGCTGGGGAATAGTTTCCCTGCCAGTTGCGCTCACAGCATTGTTCGTTTGAAATGCATTGTATGCATCCTCACCCAGGGCACAATTGCATGAAAATGGCTCAGGTGCAGGAGTCTCCACGCCAGTCCAGCTAGCACAGGTCTAGTTCCACTGATTCCAGTCAGAGCATTAGGGTTCTCTGGTCCCAACACTAATGATAGGTGGCCAATGCATTTCTTCTTGTCTGTTTCCTGTCTTGCAGCTGCAAACCAAAGAGGCCTGTCAGGACCAGTCACTGATTTCCATCATAGTTGTACCTATTCTAGAGACTGTAGCAGCTCTGCTAAGGCAAGGAGAAGGGGTTCTCGTGAATCCACATCATGTATCATTGGCATTCAGCATTCTCCTAACAGTCCCTCTGGATCATCTGAAGACAGAAGACTATTGTGGTATCTTCCGGGGGATCCATGAAGTGCTCTTCTCTATTGTGCAGTGTCATCCAAAGGTATCTCTGTGAGGCGGTGGGAGGAGAGGGGAAAAGGTAGAAAAAGCAAAACAGCAGTGATAGAAGTTTTTTTAGTTTGGTTTTGAAATCTTTTGTTAGTATGAAAGTGTGTTGTACTGCTTGTCATTTAAAAGGCTGTGAATCTCAAAATCACATAATTTCAGTTGCTCTCCTGCTTTGCCTGTGCCTGCATTGTTGTTCTTTGACAGTGGATTGCTTATGAACATCTGATGCTACGTTAGGAAAAAACATTTCTTTTTTTTTTGTTTGATTTCTAGAAGCACAAATGGCTCAGGATGCAGAATGAAAAGATAGTTTCTACCTTCTCCACTCCCTTTACTATGTAATCTGAGATGTTTTTATTTTGTGTCTTTTTCAGGTGCTGTTGAAAGCAGCACCATCTTTTCTGAGCAGTTTCCATCGTCTTGTTGTTTCTGTCATGCATGAAGGTCGTCAGAAAGGAGACAGAGGTACCATATCTTTTCCAATTTTGCATTATATATGCAATTATATACTGCAATTTTATATATTCTAGAAGAGGAGATGCTGACCAGGGCAAATTCCTCAAAACCTAGCTGTGACATTGAAAATGTCTTCCCTCTCTGTCCTTTATGTAAAATGGGTGATGAGCTTTGTGGTGTTGTGGGGTTAGGAAGGTAACTGGGGCTCCTGTGGAGCTGCATGCCGACAGCATTGCTTTTGGTGAGTAAGTTATTCTTCACTGACTGGCTGGGAAGTAGACAGGAACCAGTAAGGCTTGCTGTGCCCAATTTCTGCTCTTTCTATCAAGCCCGGTGTCTGGAAGGATGGGGACTGCAAGCTCCAGTGATGCACGCTAATATGTGTGATTTATAATCCCAAATCAGTGCCACTGCACGGAATTTCTTGATACTGGAACTATGTTTACTATGGAGCTGAGTTGTCACCATCCTATGCTAGGTATAAAGTCAGAACTCTGTATGTATGTGATGCATCAGTTGTGATTAGATTATATATCTGTATGGTCAAGGATTTGGAATAAGTGTAATTAAATATCCTGAGAGGAAGTGGAAAACACAGGCTTCTTACTGGAAATTATTAAAGAATTTACACTGTCAAAGTAGACAAGTCAAAGATGTCCACAAAGATTAAGATGGTCAGGACACAAATACCCTCTCATTAATAGTGGTGAGTTTTGAGACAATTTGACTTCATGGCCTGAAACTGATAGTATCCCAGCTTTCTGCTGATGTCCTACAGGCTGTGCCATGTTCAGATTTGTCTCAGCTGATATGTTGCCGACAGCTGTGGGCAAATCTAAATGTATGTCTTCATTGTAGAGGACTATATTAGCTAGGCTCAGTGATAGAGGGAAGGGTATGTTAAACTGGTGCCAGACTTGGAGAATTTTCTTTCTTCTGCAGTATGTTTCCATAAGGGTCACAGGAAGATTACAGGTACATGGCATCCTCAAGTTGAAAATGATGCTGTTTATCTTTGCAGCATTGTTATGGTTTTGTAACAGATAATGTGAAAGTAATTTTTGGCTTCTCCCTGGTTGTGCTATCTCTCTTCATTCTCTGCCTACTGAGTTAATTCTCATCTGGTCTCACTTTAAATATCTCCAGTGATGTAGCTTTTGCTGCTGTATTCGACATAATAGATCTCATCAGAAAGCTTTCTTACAATGTTGTTTCTAAGAAATGTCTTCCAATTTTCTCTAGGTAGGGAATACAATTTTCTCGTCTCCTTGCTCTTTCCTCCACAGTGCTAGTTGAGACTGAATCGTGGAAGGGACCATAACTGCTGCTTTGAGTGCTTCAACATCTATAACAAATATTTTTTTGCCTTGTAGTGCACATGAGATTGGAATCAGTATGCTCTTACAAAATAGTCATTCTAAGAGATGTATTTTGTGTGTTGCAGGGGGCCTCTAGCTGTGGCTTTATAAGAAAAGATGATAAAATGGGCAAGCTGTCCTTGGCCTCATGTAGTTCCAGTGTCATGGAAGACTGAGTGATTCATTGGGGTTTTTTTCCTAATGTTTTTAAGCCTCAAATGCCAGGCTGCATCTCACTTTGTGTTTTAGGCAACACCGATGAGTTTGAAATGATACTGAAATGTGCACACTTGGTGGAACGGATGTATACTCATATTGCTGCAGAAATGGAGGACTTCACTGTGTTTTCTGCTTTCATTGTGGCTCAGTATGTGACTGAATTGCAGAAGGTATGTTCTCATCCATCTTGAAAGTGCCATAGTATTGTGCTAGCTTTGGAGTTTCTGTTCCAAAGGCAGCTCTGTTAAATTTTGTAAAATTTGTGAAGTTACAGAAGTTGTTATGCCTCACAGAGATGCAAGTTTGATCTAGACTGTTCCATTGAGCAAGAGTTCCTGAGAATCTTTCTTACCAAAATCCTGAAAAATTTTCCAGAAGTGTGGGCTGTGTCTTTTTTTTTTTCTTTTTTTTTTAAGATAAAGCAATGCAGTGCCCAGGTACAGAACTGCATTGCTTTCATGCCATGGTGGGTGTTGCTTTTCTTCATAGAATCATAGAATGGTTTGGGTTGAAAGATAACCTAGTCCAACTCCCCTACAGTGAGGAGGGACATCTTGAAATAGATCAGGTTGGTCACAGCAGCATGCAGCCTGGCCTTGAATGTTTCCAGGGATGAGGTATCCACCACCCCTCTGGGCAACCTGTTCCAGAGTTTTGCCACCATCACTGTTAAAAATGTCTTTCTTATACGTCTGGTAGTTGAGTTTATTTCCCAAATAGTCTCAGTTGTCCAGACTGATAGCAGTTAAGGCCCTATCTGGAAAAGTAATGGTGGAAAATTCTGGAAATATCTTTTAATATGGTCTAAATGATTAAGTGAATGGAAAAAATGTTACCAAGGCAAGAATTAATAGCTTTTCAGTAATTCTCCTTCTGTACCAAATATACCAATCTGATCCTTGCTGAAAGCAGCTACTACTGCTCTCATGGATGCCAGAGCCAGATAACTGTTTTCTCTCATCCAGAGATAACCTCAGCTTGTTATTTTCTTCAGCTCAATATATTTAGATTTCACCAGGGTTTGAATGCTGCTTGTGGCACAAGTATCTGCAAATTGATTATTTGTGGGCTGGGGCTGAAATACAGAAAGAAATTTTAGTCTTTATTTTTAGGCCCTCTTACAAAAAAACCCAAAAAATACTGGTGCTATGTTTCTGAAGGACTGTGGTGTAACCAGTGTAATTA
>VZTN01019497.1:77917-116553 GCA_013400515.1 Erpornis zantholeuca | reverse complement strand
GGGGGGCGGGAGGGGGTGGAGCAAAACAGTGTGAGATATCAGATTTCCTGGTTAGTTGGTTATTGTTTACATAGTGAACATAGTAGTTCAGCAAAGGGAAAATTGCTGTTAAGACAACTTCTGTTCCCTTCAACCATCTCTGAATTCTGTAATCTGGTCATCACTGAATGTAAGTCTGAAAGCCTGACTTGAATTGTCAAACAACCTTTTTAAGTTGAAAGGACATTTGTCTCAGTATTAGCAGGAGTATGAAGTCTCATGAGACTTCTAGGAGAGTTTTGTGCAAGATGCTCACTGGGAAATGGAAAGTGATGGATGATAGCTGAAACCACAGATCAGTAATGTATGCATGGAACCTTTGGTCATGGAAGGAGGAATTGGTGTAGTGAACCACCAGACACTGTGGCAAAGGAGTGCTTTCTGTCTGACAGAATAGATAGATCACAAATAGGTGATGATTTATTTGCTTATTAGACTGGTGAGAATTGATAGATATCAGAGGAAGGGGAGGCCTCAGCATGCCTGCCTTAAATGGGGCATGTACACATCTTTCATGTTGCTCTGCAGAGGGAGAGAAAAACTCTTTTAACCATTCATCTCTTCCAAGTCAGGATCAGTGGCTTTCTGTGATATGAAGACCCTGAGGGTCCATCAAAGATAACTAAGAAAAACATGTTGGTGGGTTTAACTCTTTATATGGGCATCTGCACACTTACTGGAACCATTTAAGGGTGTGCAAACTAAAACTGATGGAAGGTACTGGCCTAAGTAGTCACTTACCCCTAAAGCAGTTGTGTAACAGCTCCCTCAGTGTTTCCTTTTTATACCACAAATTATTTTTTATTAATCTAGAAAAATTCCTTGCTGGAGTGGGTGGCATCTCCTTCATAGTGTTGACAGTGCTTTCTGCTTGTTGCATATGAGCTGTTGCTTAATTCAGCAATAGTGAAATACCTCTTCACACATTTAATGTCTCACATCAAGAGCTCTGTAATGCTTGACAAATTGGTTGTGCTAACTGTATAGACCATAAACCACTTACAAGTATAATTAACTGCCAGCCAGTAGTGGCAGCTCTTTAAATTTGGTTCTGCTTCCCATGGTGTTATTGGCGTTTATAGGAAACTGCAAAGCAAGAATGGCCCAAATAAGGCATGGGTCCAGATGAATTTGTGGTGTGAGGGATGCAGTTCCATTAACTGCAGCTCTGAGATAGGTACTTATCCCAAGTAGGCCATCTGGTCCATATTGTCAGTAGCTGTGGCTTTTCCTGTCCTTGTTCTCTGCAGTCATTTCTCTGCCCTAGGAAGGGAGAGCCCAGCCCAGGGCGTTAAGTGGGAGCTGTGATGCTCAGCTGTTCTCCGAACGTATTGCACAGTGTAGGGAGAAATAACATCTGTTAGAAACAAACCAATTGATCAACTGACAGAGAAGGGAAGAATTACAACCTCTTGGACATGCAAACACTTCAGGGTCACAGATCTAAATGAAGGCTTATGTGCCTTAATGCCTGCTATATGTTTTTCCCTGCTATGTTAGTGGATCTAACAAAATATATTAGCTGTTCCACATTTAGGGCAGAAAGAGACCAGGGGCCTGTCACAGTGATGAGGAGTACACTTCATTAGCAGAAAGTTTATTAGTTGCCTAAGGAAGAAAGAAGCCTGAATTTTAATGACAGCTTTTTATGTAATTTTCATTAGGCCTGGAGTGAAGAAGCTCACATCTGGAGGCATAAGGCTAATTTTGGGATTCAGCAAAGATTAGACATGGTTCTGCAGCAAAAATAATGTGATGATGCCAGAGGCCAGCACTGTCTTTGGCAGTGAAGTATTTAGCAAGTGATTTGTGAGCACAGGACAAATTTCAGTTAGCCTAGAGCAGCAGAGGACTCCAGAGTCACCACTGCTGTTCCTGGTTGTAGTGGTGGTTCTGCTGGTTGTGGGGTTGAGCAGAAGTAATGTTGGGAGCAGGGCACCGAGTCCTGAGTCATTTCTTGTATTACTCCAACTTTCTGCATGACTTCAGGCAAGGTACCTGATTCCTGGTGTTAAAACAGATTAAGGAAATATACATCTCCTGAGCTTTTTGAAGGCTTCTTTTATTACAGCTTGCACATTGAAGTACTCAGAAAAATATTGTTAGATAAATATCAAATTATTAAGTGATAAGTTGTAATTGTTTGACTACCCAATGTAAATAAGAGAGCAGCCTAAAGGAAGTGCTCATTTGAAACTGACTTACTGGCATACAGCCTATAGGAGACATACAGAATCTACTGAAACGTGTAATCCAAGGCAAGTATTTTAGGGTTTTTTTAATTACAGTTGTTGTGCTGAGGAGTGTCCATGTGATTCCAGGATGATCAGTGTCTTTGCCACCACAGCAATGTGTATAGTAGTCGTGTGGATTTTACTGCAAGGGCTGTGCTTGTTTTGCAAAATATGTTTGCAAAAATCAGGAAAATACTGCACAAGTCAAAATCTTGGATTTTATCTAATGGGCTGTTCCAGATGGTCTCATGCAAAGGATGATGTTGTCAGCATTTAATGTATACTGACTGTGGAAAAGGTGTTTTCCTGCCTTTCTGTCTTCAAGTTTAAGGCAATTTTGTTCTTCTTGTAGGTGACTTTGCATCCAGCTGTGAAGACACATCTCACAGAAGGAATATATCACATCCTTGACCTTTGCATTGAACGGGACATCAAGTTCTTGAATACATCGCTCCCAGCAGGCGTGAGGGAGGTCTTTAAGGATCTGTATAATGGTTACAAGCACTACCACAAAGCAAAAAAGCATGGGGAGGAAAAGTACACTGCATGATGAATCCTGCCTGGTGCTGCATGGTCAGTTATGAACTGATCAGTTCTCAGTGCTCAGGATACGCTCAGTTGCTGTTTGGTTTGGGATGAGCAGTAAGATCGAACCTGAGGAGGATGCCGAACATGGATTGCATGTATCCCTATACAGCCAGCCTTCATAATGGGGAAAAGGGAGATGGGGAGGGAGGATGTGCTGTGCTGTTTGGTCTGGTCCTGCATTGTGCCACAAATGGCAGAATTGCTGTGCCTCTGCTGGCCCCTGGTGAGCTTGCTGGGAGCCCTGGGGAGCTCACTGCAATTTGGCAGCAGATGTCAGGCTTCAGGCTTTGGCACATCATGGTGCTTTCCTGTGGAAGCAACAGTCTGGTCTAAGAGCCAGTGAGGGATATAACCCCTGCTTTCGCTTACATGGTAAGCAGAATTAAAGCAGTTAAAGTGCTTATTTTTGTATCCTGTTATTTTACATTTTGTAGATGAGGAAATTTGTCAATGTTACATAGCTGTACAGTAGGTTACTGTGCAAAACTGCAGAAGAAACAGTAAAAAATTTGAAAAATTGTATCTCTTTGCTTGATTGGTTTTGCTGTCCAGTCCAGCCCTGGGCACTCTGGTCTGATCTACTGAATTTCCTTCCCAGCTGTATTATCTGCTGATCTCATGATAATCAAAAAGATTGAGTACCTGGAGCTCTGGTCAATTTATGGTCATTAAGCAGTTACACTTAGTCATCTGAGCTGTGATCACTCTCAGTGTACCATTTTAGCTTGTGACAAATGTTAATTACCACTGTTACTATCTGAGACCCTTTTTAGTCTAAGCTGAGCCTTGTTGCTTTGCATTCACTCTAGGTTAAGAGTAAGCCCTGGACTTCTTGCAGCTCAACTGATAGGAAGTTTTATCAAGTTTTATCAAATAGCTCCTTTTCATTAGCTAAATGACAGAAGTTTATTTTCTTGAAAATGATAGATAGTAAAGATCTAAATTTTTACGTACATGGTAAAACAGTCTTTGCACATAGATATGGGTAGTAAAAAGAACTTAATACTCTCGTATGATTATCTGCTTTAATCTATAGATAGAGGGTGGGCAGGGGGAGATGGGAATGTGGCTTACCACTTTTCTGGGCCCATCTGCCTCATAGCAAAGTCCAAAGGATGAAGTGTGTCTGGGGCAAGAGATTCTATGGGGTTCAGGTAAGGGAGGTGAATTGGGCTGGAGATGACCCTCCTCTCATCCTGAAAAAGCATCTTGGAGAGCTTTGATACTTTTCAAGTGCTGTTCAGAAGTAATAGTGCTATGTTACCAACACTGGTCTAGCCACAAATGCAAACCACAGCACTGTATAGGCTGCCACAAAGCGAGTTAACTCCATCCAAGCTGGATCCTGTGCACCACTGGGCCGCTTCTGTATTTTGTTTCATGTGGGCCAGCAATGGGAAGGGGAGTTAGTTCTGCTCCACCAGGAAGTGGGACAGTGACATAGGTCCCAGAAGGGAAACATGTATGAACTGGGGGCATCCAAAGGAGTGCCAAAGAGGGGTGGAGACAGTTAAAACACTAGGAAAACAAAAGAAGATTTTGAGCACTGGGAGAGGATGTGGAAAGAACAGCAAAAAAAGGAGAGCTGGGTTTGGAGCGGGGGAGGAAGGAAGTGAGGCAGGAAGGAAGTGAGGTTGCATCTCTGGCGTGTAAGTGTCAAGGCTCCCCTGATGTAGCCATATGGTTGCAAGCCACACACATAGCCCAAAAGCTTCTGAGTGCAGACCACAGTAAGTAATGTTAGCCAAAGGAGGCAAAACTAGTTGAGTTCAGATCAGTTTTATTTCATTAATACTAACTTTTTAAACATTACCAATTTTAATCTCTTGGCTTGGAAATGAAAATGTGTAACTGACTTAGATGTACAGGGGTGATGGAACTAAGAAACCCCCACTATCAAAAGGACACAGTGCTTAAATGAATGAAAATTTAAAACCCTGCCACAATTAAACCTTTATTTCAAACACCCTGTGCAACTGCCATTTATCCCACAGCCCCTCTCTTTCTCCTTGCAAAGCAGTGAAGTTCTGAAGCACAAAGCAGCATTTCTATGTAGAAGTGACAAAGGGGTTAAAAGGAAGGCTGTCTTTCACTTGCTAATCCCAGGTCTTTGTCCAAGAACTGCTCCTGATTTTTTTTAGCTGGAATAAATTAAATCACTGGCAGACGACCACCTGCTGAGAAAGCAGGCTTTGTGCTCCCGAGAGCATTCCCACGTGGGTGCAGTGTTCCTCTGTTGTCACACGGTGGGGCCATCCTGCAAGGGTACAAAGCACCGTCTGAAATCAGTTTCCTCCTAGGCTGGGTTAGTTTATGAGCTCTGAACATCAGAAAGGGAAAGGATTTGGGAGAAGCACCATCTCAGGGGTAAAGGCCAGGAATCATGACCTTTGTTTCACTGGAGCACTGCTTTGTGCAAGTGAATCAACAGGCTTTACAGGCTTCTGCAACAGATATTCTTGGCCAGATTTCCAGCTGTTGATGCAGCACATCTCTTCTGAGGGCTTTTCTTGCTGCAGCATGGACAGAAATACCTCCCAGAGGCAGAACTCAGAGCTGGGATCTCAGCGTCCTGCTGGCTTTGCCACTGGTTCAGCCTGTTACTCTGAGGGGGGGGGTTTGGTACTGGTGCATGGGCAGTGCCCAGCTCTGCTATGCCAAAACTGGATCAAATAGCAAGGAACAGGAAAGGCAAAAATAGTCAGGACCAACAATGATCATGCTGGGTTTATCTACCCCTTGTTTTTGTGTAGCTGCTGTGAAAATCAGCTGATTTTTCTACTTACCTAGCGGTGGGGCTTAATACTTGATTTACCTTGCAATTGTAGGTAGAAATGTCAAAAAAAAAAGATATTAGAAATTGTCTTACTTGTTCAAAAATTGTTTTTCCTGATCATACCTTCTGGGAAGCAGGCAATGTACTGAGTACTTTCCTTTAAGCTTGAAATGAATCAGTAACTTCCTCTTTGTTTACTTCTTGATGCAGTTCCAGAGCTTCTGGATAACAGAAGGCTCCTTCCAAAGCTACCTTTAATGGGTTAAAACATAATAATATAAATAAAGGAGTACTTTGAGAGGTTTCTATACCATTATTACCAAACCAATAAGCATCCCCAGTGCTAGTTCTGCCACTTGAGTGGGGAAGTGAACACCTGGGACAGGAGAGCCAAGCTGCAAAAAAACCTGGGTAGGCTGGAAGGCTGGGCTAAGAAAAACCTTGTGAAGTTCAGCAAAGACAAACATAGGGTCTTGCACCTGGGAAAACATAATGCAAGAGTCCAGCACAGGCTGGGATCTGCCCAGATCTGGGGAGCAGCTCTGTGGAAAAGGATCTGGAGGTCCCAATGAACAACAAGCTCAGTATGAGTGAACATGGGCTTCTGTAGCAAAGAAATCTGATGGGATACTCAATCCCATCAACAAGGGCATCACCAACAAAGAGAAGTCACTATCCCACTCTATTCAGTGCTTGTCATTCCATGCCAGGAATAATGTGATCAATTTTATTCCCCGCTATGCAAAAAAAATGTGGACAGGCTGGAGAAGGTCCAGGGCAGGGCTACAATGATGATCAAAGGACAGGGGAGCCTTCCATGGGAGAAAGAGCTGAGACAACTGGGTTTGTTTAGCCTTGAGAAAATAAGGTTTAGGGGGAGACCTTATCACTGTGTTCCTGTATTTAAAGGGTGGCTACAAAGATGAAGACTGCCTTTTAACAAAGAATCACATGGAAAACACAAAACCTACTGGTAAAACTGAGGACATTCCAATTGGACACAAGAGGAAAATTTTTCACAGAGAGAACAATTAGCCATTGGAGTAATCTCCTCAGGGAAGTGGTAGATTCCTCAATGTAGAACAATTTAATTTTTTTTTTCAGTTAAATGACTGCTTGATTTTTTTCAATGAGAAACATACAAAAGTGCCATTGTAGGCAGTACTGACATTTGCTGCTGAATGATCAGTGACGTATTCTGCAAGTAGTCAAAATTTCCAGAAAGGAAGAGGCTCCTGTTATTGTACCTACCCAGTAATATTTATGTCACAGACAAGTGGAAGTGAAACCTGACTTGCTATGGAGCAGTACTGATTTGTATTCACATACCTTTTTTAAAAAATATGAAAGTTTGTTTGTTTTTTTCTTAATTGACTTTAAAGTCTGGAAAGTTTGTGAAAGAAAAGAGTGTCCCTGTGACCTTCTCAGAAGTTTTAGTCTAGGAGAGCCCTCCAGCAAAACTGTTGGCAGTTCTTCAAGAGAATCTGGGAAGAATAAATAAATGCTCGCCAAGTGCCTAAGCTGTATCGCCATGCCTTTACTTCCAAAGAAGGATACTGACTTTTTTGTACCTATTTATGAAGATGGTAACCAACAAAAATGACCAATTCAGTTCTGTCTTTTGTAGGAATCTTCTAATGTGAGCATAGAGTGGCAAGAGGTACCAGCCTGCCATGGCTTTCCAGTGGTGACTGCTTGGTCTTGTGTAGGTGTAGACTTGTTTATGTCAGGAGAGCTTTATTCTGACATGTGCTTCTGAGGTTTCTCTTTTAAGATTGGTGGAAACCAATTTCTGCCCCAAAGCAATTGTCATTATTTTAATTACATTTTTTTAGAAGTTGGATTCAGAATTGCTTCTTGAAAGAAGTTCCACAGATGATCTGCTCTGAATTAGACAGCTTCTTGTGGAGGCTGCTGCAGGGCCTGGACCCTCTTTTCAGCTGGAAAGTCACTGTAATGCCTTTTCAGTTCTTCCCCACAACCAGAGGTCAGGGTTCTTTTGCTGATAGCTGGCAGAGAGGATTTGGAAAGCAAAGAATAAAGGAGAGGAAAATCAGGGACAGGTCCCCAGTTAATTCATCCATTCAAGTTTTCTGTTAGGTTCAGGTGTCACTGCATTTATTTTTACATAAATAAATGGGGGGATTGGTTCTCCAGGCTGTCACACAGCTGTATTGGGGCTGCTCAGGAAAGTGCACAAAACATTGCTGTCCTAAGGATGACGATCATGGGCTGCTTCTGCTGTAGGAACAGAGAGAAGCAAAAGAGCAGGAATGGAAGTCTAGGATGCATCCAGTCTATTTGCTGAGATAACTTTGTTAGTGATTTGATTTTGGGTAGGAATCAGCAGCTTACAAGACAGAAGGAAGTTTCTGGTAGCTGAAAGGAGAGCAGCTTTGAAAACCAGGCTGTTTTGATTTTCAGTGCATCTTAAACATCCATTGCTTTATTTGGGGTGTTCCAAGCACCTAGAAACCTTTCTGGGCAATGGGCCACCACGTGTGCAGTAGTGTGAACTGTAAGCAGGCACTCGCTGTCCCAGCACACTGCCAGGTGTGAGAGACAGTGGGTGGGAGAAGAAACAACATTGTAGGAAGAAGTGATTGATTTGTGTTTCATTTTTTATGCCAGTTTTAGAGCAGCATGTGGGAGTTCCCTCCAGTAACCCCAGGGAAGAGTATTCTTGGGTTTGGGGTTTGTTAATATCCCAGGAAAAGAAAGGAAGAGTAAAGAACCATGTTAAAAAAAAAATTAGAATTTCATGTTGGAGCCTAAGCAGACAAATCCATAAAAAACAATTTGATCAATACTTCCATTGGTAAATTATGTGGTCTGTGCAAACAATGCCTCAGCTTTATCAGAGAGTATATTAACTCATGGAGGGAAGGCTGATTTATCACACTTCATCCAGCAATTGTCAGCCCATAATCCCCTGAAGGGAAAGTAGCTATCGGTGCTTATCACTTGAGGAGAGATACTAGAACAGATGCTGATTTTAGCCTGGCAAGAAAACATTGCCACTTGAGCACAGCTGGGCTGCCCAAATGCAAGTGGCTGCTGCTTGTTCCTGTTCCTGGGGCTCAGGAGTGCAGCTTATTTTGAGCACCCATGGCTGGCAGTAAAGCTCAGGGCTTTGTGGTGGCTTTGGTGTTGCAGGTCACCTGTGTGCTTTGCTTGCTGAGGCCTTACCTTCTCTGGCCTTTGACTCAGACAGGAGTCTCCCCTGTAAGAGATTAGTGAAGTTTGCAGAATTTTTAATACTCTTTGGGTATCTAAGGGAACTGAGATTTTTTTTTTAACTGCTATAGAGATGGGTGATACAGCATTATTTAGCTGATCCACAGCATCCCCAGTGATGACCAGAAAAGATGTTGACTGGCTGCAAAATTTCTGCCCCTTTTGTCTTCTCACCAGATGTACGTGAATCCTGCTGTGGTTTTAGTGTGCATTTTACTCTCTTTGTTGAGATCGTTCAGTGTTTTCAGGAGACAGCTACACAAATGTCAGCTGCTAGTACCTGATTTCTTCAGACTGAAATTTAAAATACGTCCATGAAAGTTTTCATAACCTAAGCCCATAATACTGAGAGCCTGGAGTATGTGCCTCCTGGTACCACATGCAAAGGAAGTGTGACTGAGAAACCTGTTATTAGCAGCTTGTATTTTGTTTGTGCAGTGACATCTAAGGGACTTTCTAAGCAACTTATTTTCCCTTGCTGTAAAGGAAGATTTCTTACTGCGGCAAGAGGCAAATCTGTTCTTCAGATCTCAGCCTGTGCCATATTGTCTGAATGAGGAGAAACCTGTGGAGGAGAGATAGTTTTGTTCCTGAACCATGGAAACTTCACTAGCTGGAAACCTCCTTTGACCCACATGCCCTTTCCTTGCAATAGCACCACTCCTCTGATCCTGTTTTTGGAGGAGAATATGTAGCTGTGTTGTCTAAATGCAGGCAATATCTGGAAGATGGGCTCACCTCTGCATCCATGTCCAGGATGTTGAGGAGTTGTGATACATGCATCTTTTTCTCTGCCACATTGTAGCAGTGGTAATGTTTAGAATTAGCTTCTGCACACAATTCCTAGGGACTTCAGAGGGCAGAAACTTGCCCTTAGAGCTCCTAGCAGTTTTCATCTTCAAAGTGCATTATAATCATTAATACTTTAATTAGGCATTCTCCCCTTCCATCCTGCTAACTAGGTTTATTAAGCTGGATGTATTTATCTTTGAGCAGCTTCTACAAGCAATTGAATTAATAATTTTCCTAATAACTTTAATAACAAAGACATGAAAAGGAATGAGGATGGTGAGAACAGGAAAGCGAGGCAAATAAAGCTGTGCTATGAAAGGAGAGGAACAATTTGATTCTAGGTGTAACTCCACCTACCCTTGCAAATCCCAGCTGATAGCTGTGCAGCCTTTCTTGCTTCTGTCTTCCCTAACCTCCATGGAATTTCACATCTATGTAACATTTATGCTAGCACGCACAAATGCAAAAAAAAAGGAGGTCATGGATGACTGGGATCTGCAGGAAAGAAAAACATGAAAGTAGCTTGCCACTGCAAGGTGAGGAAAGCCTATGCGAATGTTTGACTTTTCCGTGTGCTTGTATCTTAGGTGTTTTTATGAGAACTGGAATAATCTAGCAGTGTTTCACAGTGGGTGAGCTGCAGGGGTGGAGGAAGGTCATGAAAGACTATGTCAGGGAGTTTAAGGGAGTTGGAAACCGTCATCTAAAGCAAATGAAGTCCTGATTTCCTTCTCCACCTTTACCCTTCAAGCGTTGTCGGATGTGCCCTCAAAGCACAAATACATGATGTGTGGTTGTTACCACACACATGCAGTTTTGCTCATACTCTCACAGTAAATGTTGGTGGAAGGACACAAAAGATTTTCTCTGAAAAAGTATATGCTCCCAAACTTACTTATATGCTAGGTGACTTAGTGGCTAGGATATTGTACTGTGAATTTTGTGATTTTTTTTTCAGTGCTCTGCCGTTTGCCAAGTGATTTCACCTCTGTCTTCTTCCTGTCTTGTTTATTTAGATTCACTAGCTTAAGACCAGGAGGCACTACTAGATCATCTTGCCAGACCTCTTGTGTATCACATCACAGTCGATTGAGCTTGATATAGTTACTGCTGTAGTGAACCCAATAACCTGTGGGTGGTTGCAACATATCTTCCATGAAGCCAAATTTTTGACATTAAGCTCTTCGGGGCAGGAGTTGTGTTCTATCCATGCTTCAATTAGAGATTCTCAGCAGTGCTATTAAACCAATATTAACACCAAGAAAAATAACACCAAGAGTAATACCAATAATGTTAATTATAATAAAATCTATTAATATTTTATTGTTTAAGCTTGTTAGGTTGCTTGTTTTGTTTTGAATTTTCTTTTTAACTGTGAAGCCAGACGCTATATGTGAACCGCAGCTTTCAGAAAGGGGACTAGGAGGTGGCTTTTCAATTCTGATGTGCAAATACTTTTGCAGAGCAGCAGACAAGGTATTGGAAGGGCTCTTTAATGCAGTGGAGGAGGATGTAAAAAAAAACCCCAAACCAGCATAGCCAGGAGCTGCTCTCCAGCAGTGCAGATTGTCAGTAAGTTGATCTCCATACAGCAGTAAGGGAGTAAAATGTTACTGCTGATGGCATGCAGGATAAATGCTCTGAGTCTCAAATGTAGATTTTAATAAATATGGGGAATCAGCCCCATTCTTCTATCTCCTTATTCCCAATTTAAAGGTCACGTAGTCTGCCTGTGCCATTTTAATGGAAAGTAGCTTGTCAAATGGAGCAAGTTGGGGTTTTTTGTGAGAATTTTTTCAGCTAATGTGGATTTGACACTCCCACAGCTTTGCTCAAACTCTGTCAGACCAGGGAGATGTTTGTCAGCATTCTCTTTTACTGGAAGAGCTAACCTAGTCTGAAATCTTGAAGGAATAAAACCTTGACTTAAAATAGAAGTGTTTGTGACAGGACAGGGTTATAGAAATGGAAGGAGCCTTCCTAACCACCTGCCTGGCTGTCAGAGGAGCTCATCTCTTCCTCTTGCTGCCCTTGGCTGTCTAGAATTTGCCATGGGCTGCAGGCAGGCTGTGAAGGGGCTGGGTGAGATGAACATGTGCACTGAGAAGTGACCGGAGTTTATTTGTTGTGACAGGAATGGTGCCCCCTCCACCACCAGCAGTCGCTTCCTACAGCCCTGGGATGGAGAAGCTTCAGCTCATTTAACCAAAGCAGTGCAGGGCTGTATCAATCTCACTGCACCCTGTTGGAGGTTACTCCCCACAGCAGCATCAGTGGAGCAAAGCTGTGGTCTTGCCTCAGACCTAGCAGCTCCGAGCCTGATCTGTTACCCCAAACCCCTGGGGAGGATGGTTAAAAATAAAATGCTGGGTTGCAGAGAAGCTAACACACTTCTGCTATCTCTGGTCCCTGCTGTGGGACAGTGGGGCCCACAGGCAGGACAAACACAGCTGGTGAAACTCAAGGTAGTACCTGGAGGAGATGCAGCTAGGTCAGTGCAACCAAGAGGAGCTGCCTCTGAAATCCTAGGGCACTGCTGGTCCTGCACACTCAGGGTGGAGCTCAGCCCTTTCACACCTCCCACTCCGCCCAGCAGTAGGTGTGTGCTGCAGGTGGAGGCACTCACAGCACCAGCAGGGAAACTAGCTCTTGGCTGGTTTCCCACAGATGCCAAACCTCAAAAGCGAAGCTTCAATCCTGGCTGCTAATTGCCTTGGAGGTATAGGAGTATGGGGGGTGCTGTCTTCCCTTTAGCTCTTGTTACCCTGGCACCTCAGGGGCTGCCATCACAAGCACCTTGTTTGAAGCTGGCCGAAGGATAGCCAAATGTACTGCAGTTATTTACATCTTTGGTGGCAAAACAAACATGCCTTGACTTTAAAGCCTTGCCTTGGACTTCACACAAGAATGGATTCTCTTTCTTAGAGCAACATGGGAGTTGTTCTGTAGCAAAAGAGAAAGAAGGGAGTGAAACTGGACCAGAGCAAAATTAAGTTTATGGTTGCAGGGCTTGTAATGCAGTTTCCCCTCTGTAGCTAGAACTGAGCTTTAAGCCTTGTTCGGTGAATGAGATAAACCACTAAGGCTTCATTACTTTAAGGTTCAGTGATAACACCCCCTTGTCTAGGAACCAGGAAGCTTGGAAGTCCATCCTTTTAGGACAATTTTAAAAGGAAATATTCACAAGTTCAAATGCAGATCTGTTTCATGTTTTGGTTTCAAAGCTAGTAGGAAATGTTCAAGTCAAAAGCACCCTGGAAGAAATTGGTGGTGCAACTCAGTTCAAAGCAAGATCTGCCCTGCTGTTTCTATTCATAGTACTTCAAGAATGTGTTTATTTAGTTTTTTCAACAACAGCTGGGATGGGAATTTCAGTATGGAATGGTAAAGGTTAAGGCTAAAAAGCTTAAATAAAAAAGCCCTGCCATGGTAGCCCTGTCTTCCCTTTCTTTTGGAGCCAATGTAGGCTGCAGGTGAGCAAGGCCACAGGGAGTCTAGTTTCATACAGCTGACAGATGTTAGCTGGAGCAGCAGACTTCCAGGGCTTTGAAAAGCAGCTCTTGAAGACTGCATGGCAAATGTTACAGTATGGGTGGTTACATTCTCCTTGCCTTGGATTCCCACAGGAATCACTTTTCCCTCTCAAGGTGTTTAGCACTCAAGGGGAGCCCTACCTAACTGTGCCCATATAATCTGGGATGTGCTGTGCACTCCTTGCGTTATAGCCTTTATTAAAGGTAATGTCTTCCACTGCTCTCTGACCAAGCAAAGGTGGAGGTGGCTCTGTGCTCAGCTCTTGTGGGTAGCTACGTTTACACGCCTTCGTCTTGCCCTGGTGCTCCTCTTCAGTGCTGGGCAGGGTCATCTCTGTCAGGCAGCTTGTCCTCCTTGCTAAGTGCCATGTCCCAGTGTCTGCAGTATTTCACCCCTTCGTGCACTTCCTCTGTTTGCACAGTGATTAGAGAAATAATTTTGCCTGCACTACAGCATTCCTTAGGTTCCAAAAGTGTGGGCTATTACTGTGATTGTTAAATAAAAGCAAAGCTGCAGCTCAGTACTGAGGGTGAAATATTCCCCCAGCCAGATGTAGTAACTATGTCCATAACTCTCAGGCTTCTGAGAGCTTAAATTAGTCTGAGAAATGAATGTGGTGTGTAAGACAACTTGAGGTGAAGTCAGCCTTTATAGCAAACTTCTGAGCAGCTTCACCTGCTCTAATTTTTCAACATTTTTTAGCTCTTGTTTTCAATGTGCTCCTTCCAAAATTCCTTCTCTTTCCTCAATTCTGCTGACAGCAGCTTCTGGGGGTCTTCTGCCACAGTTTGAAAATTATAAACCCTGCCATTTGCCAGTCTGATGATGGGCCATCTGTATTAAGCCATGCTACTATGTTCATCCTTTAGCTCCTCCTCTCTCGGGTTGGGTATTTTCACAGCTAAGAGCTGATCAGATGTGCTCATCTGCATTTTGTGAGCCAAGGAAAGATTCTCAACATACGCAAGAACTCTGCCCTGCCCTTACAGGGAGGGTGGGGAACCCCAAGATTTTGTAACCATATGGTTTTGGCTGATTTCTGGTTTTAATCATTTGCTCTTCGCAGAGGACTATGCAGCTCTCTGTGCTCTCTACTAGGAACTGATTCATGGAAATGGAGTTTTCCCTCAATGCATGTGAGAGCAAATATCTATGTGTATTTGAAGAAGCTAGTGAGCTAATGTGCAGGTGATGAATATTTCTAGAGGTGGGGGGAAACCCCATATTTGACTATTTTAAATTAAGATTCTCATTTTATGCATCAGCCATTTGGAGATTCATCTATTTTAAACTAGAGATTTGTCTGCTTCATTGCTCACAAATTGCAAAGCTGGTGACCTGAATGTTGTTGCTTTACAGAGGTAAGTGATAGCTGGTAGTGGATAGAGTTGATCAGATACCATGGAGATAAGCCTGATATAAAATCCAAACCTTAGTCTTGCTGTCAGCTCTGTGCAGATCTTGTGCCCTCTGTTAGAACATCATGGCCTTAGGCATCATCATCATCATCTAGACTTGAATTTGGGATTTTTGGATCTAAAAGCACAACCTGCTATGAGCTGGAGGCTCAAGCAGGCAAGTGCACTGTGACCTAACGTAAGGTAAATCATGTTTGCATAAGCCACAATGAAAAAGATTTAAGCAAATACATTTTTATCTCACTTTTGTGATAGGCTATATGTGCGTGCAGTCTGCTGCTGCAGCTCAGCTGATAAGCAGTGTCTTCTTGAGCTGTAGCAACTAATCAAGTATCTGAACTGTGAGTGGAGGGCACAGCGTTGTTACCGTGACACTGAACTGTCTCAGCAGTAATTGACATCCAGCTCCAGGAGACAGAGCTGCAGTAGGCAGAGGTTCAGACTGTTTGCTGGAAGTTCATTTTTTTATAGTGGGGATTCAGGAGTTTGTGTATTCAGGGGTCTCACAGATGGATGCCTCTGTTAAATCAGAAGTGTCTTGGCAGACCAAGCTCTTTAAATTTTGTGGTGTGTCACCTGTTCTGTCAAAGTTTTGCATGCTGTTTGTTTTCTGTCACAGGATTAACCACTCCAAAACCAGGGCTTTCTCAGTATCCTCAAGAATTTCCTACCTTTAAAGATTATTGTCATGGGAAATTATGTTTGATCTCAAGCCCATTGGTTCAATTTTATCCTCTTATTTCCAGATAAAAGGAATAATGGCAGGAGAAGTAGTATTTCTTGCATCAAGGTTTGGAGGCATGGTATCACCTTTGCCCCGGCTGTGGAGGAGTTGAGGATGGACAGTCTTTGAAGCAGTGATGCCTTTCTCTTACAAGCAGGAAATCTGCTGCCTTTTAGATGTGTCGTTTGTTGACCCCCTGGCTGATCTTTGATTTTATTTTGAGACACATCCCACTGTACCAGATACATGCGGAGTTCCAGCCCTGGAAGATTATCTGTATGCTGTTGCACGTGAGAAGGCTGTGCCCAAGGCTAAATCCCGCAGCCTAGCCGGGAATTAGCCGACAAGCAGGTGATGTGCAGCGAAATAATGGGGAGTACAGAGGGTGTTTGTTTGGCTCCTGGGGCTGAAGAAATGGCGATCTGTGCTTGGGAACAAAGACAATTTGCATTTAATTTCTCTGGGCTGCAGTGCTGGCAACAATGGTAGATGTTCGTGGGGAGCATTAAACCCCTGCGCGGCGGGGCTGAAAGGCTGCCTTTGTTCGGGGCTGGGAGCGCTGCAGTCGGGACCGAAGCTCTGTGTCACACGGCGTGACCACAAGCGGGAGCCGGGGACAGAGGGAGAAACTGGGTGCTGGTAAAACCTACCCCATCTCTCCTCCTGTCCAGGGGAGCTGTTCGGCAACCTCGGGATGCCCTGAAAGGAAAACAGTGCCATCCTGCAATGGGTGCCCCGTGGGGTTGAGGTCTGTGCCTGTCCGTGCTGGTGTTCACTTCTGCTCTGCACTGAGAAGGGGAGAAGGGGTTGGCTATAGCTCTTCACAGAGAACTGTGGCCAAGGGTCATTCAGGAGTAAGCCTGGGCAAGCAAAAGGTGCATCCTGCTCTGGCAGCTACTTGGGCTCTACTCAAGAGATTGAAGAGTCCTAAATCTAACCTGTCTGGGATATGGTCTCCTCCCTAGATGAAGCATTCAGAAGGTGGTGAAAGATGTTACAAGTGGAGACGGAGTGTCAAGTGTGGTGCAGAGACTTGTTCCTCTAGCAGACACCTGAGTTCAGCCAGGTGTTAAGTGGTGGACCCCTCCCCAAACTTTGTTGAGGCAGGCTTGGCTGCTTTAGCAGGCTGTTAGCCTGTCACACAGCTTGGAAAGCTCCTCCCCAGGGACTCCAGGCACTCCTGCATTGTGAAAAGCATATCCCTCCAGGCTGATGGCTAGCAGCCATAGAACACATTGCTGTATCCATCAGCAGTGTTCTCTTCCCCACAGCCCCTGAAGTCCTTACTCACTGCAGTAGCTGACTTTCTGATACAGTTACCCGAGTGGTGGGAGTTTGTCAGAGACCACCACCAGACAGCAGGTGAGAGTCTTCTGGTCTCTTACCAGGAGTGATTTGAAGTCTACTGTTTTCTGCAGTAGGTGGGAGGAAAGTGTGGAATGTAGGGTCCTGTTCTCTAGCTCCACAGGGAAATGGTGTTTGGCTTGGGGATTGACCATGCAAAACTCTAAGTTAGAAACCTGAGCTTCTCCCGCCTCACCTACCCCATTGTACAGAGCTCACCATGCCAGCTGATTAAGACATAGTGTTAATTGCACTGTGTGCTCCTAAGCTTCTTTCCATGGCTTTCAGGAAGCTGATTAAGAGAGAGAAAGTAAAGTGGGAATTAATGGGATCGTGGTGGAGGTTTGGGGGAAAAAAAGGAAATTCCTTGGAGGGGAAAAAGAGGGATTTGAACAGCTGACAGCAAGCCGCTGCAAACAAACCCAGAGAGTTAGGCAGCAGATGGACTAACACTCTCTGGGCTTGTGCCAATGCATCAGATTGATTTTAAAGATGAAGCACCCACTGCCTGGGAAAGCAAGCCCTTCGAGTAGGAGCTCTTCCTGGCAGCTGTTCAAACACTAGCTGCTTTACAGTTCGCTTTTGGTGCACCAAGAGGCAGTGAGAAGCACTGGAGACTTGGTACATGAAATATGACCAGTGGGAACTATGGACCAATAAAGGGGTTATTTTTGTTGGGAGGATTGCATGGAAAATAATGTCCAGTTGCTCAGAAACGTATAGTGTGCAATTAAAGAACCAGGAGATCTCAAAGGGCCATCAAGTCAAACTCTGTGCCTCCCAGCACAGTGAGTGCTAAATCTTTCAAGCAAAGGTGAAGACTTCTCTGGAGCTCAGCTCCAGAGGGGTATTATTTTGCTGGGCCTCAGCTGTAGACCTTGCTGTAGATCAGCTTCTGTCATGAGGTATGACTGCTGCCCTAACCAGCTGTGTTACCGACATCCCCCCTGGTGTGTCTGAATTGAATTCACATGGTGCCTCGATGGTGGGCTTGGATAGGTACAAATGCCTCCTTCTCCCACACCATCCTTTTCCTTCTACAGAAATAGTATGAGCTGGAGTGCTTTATTTTTCCCTCCTGGCCTTTTCTCAAAATTAAATAAAAACCTTCCTGTTGATGACATAAAACTACTGAATAAGAAAACATGCGAAGACTCCTAGGTGAAATAAGCATTTTCACAGCAGTTCATTCCATCAGATTATATATTACATATGTGTAATATAGCCCAATGGTCACCTAATTCATGAAGGCCGTGCTATGGTTCCTGCTCTTAATTTCCCATTATATATAATTTGGTTCTCTTTTAAGTCTGGCGTACACTGTTTCTATGGTATGCATGACAAGGAGACACAGTCTCAGACCCTGAGCTGGTGCCAGCTCTCACATCTTGAATTGCCCCTTGAACATAAGCTTATACAAAAGTTAATAAGTTTTTAGGCTGATTGTACAATGTGCAGTTGTGATTAGAGTCTATATTTAAGGCTTGGCTGCCAAAAAGACTTCGGCAATGACAAGCGTACAAATATTTCAGCAAAAGGCTGACACAAATGTAGGGTGGGCTGGGAGCGCCACACAATTTATACTCTGCCCTGAGGAAATGCCACCCCCCACCCTGGCACAGCACCTTCCTCCTCCTCTGTTGGTGTTGCAGCAAAGGGTACTTGTGTTTGTCATCCTGCCTCCTCCTTCATCCCAGGGTTTCTGATGCAATAGGACCAGAATGAGAAAACAAGCATGATGCAGCAGGCCTGGCAAAGCACAGCTGTGGCAAAAAGAAAAAGTACTTGGGGGCTGGCAGCAGGTCTGATATCAGGGATTTCAGGGGCACAGAGATGTGGAAGGTAAAGAGAGAGCAGCATCAGCTGCTAATTCCCATCGATGAAGAGTTCCCTGTTCCCCTCCCTGTGCTGCTTGTTGCTTGCAGCTGCAGTAATTTGGAGAAAACCAATATCCAGCTGTCTCTCAGGGGTCAGATGGGTTGAGTCTTGATGTGTGCCATAGCGTGTCTTGACTTTCAAGTAGCCAGGGCCTTGCTGAAGCGAGAGAACCTGATTGGAGAGGATTTGCAGTCAGATTTTCAGATGTAAGTTAAGACAAACTCATATCTGTTCGCTTGGCTGACAACCATGAGTCTGGGAGCCAGTGACTTGGCCTTTCAGTGCTGGGGTGTTTGCTCAGATGTACTCCACACAAATAGCATGACGGGGCTGACAGGCTCTACCAGCTGCTTGGGCATTCATGACATTGTGTAAAATAGACATAGGGCTCCCTAAAAAGCCAGCAGGAATTTGGCACAAGTACCACCAGGCTTGGATGAATATCACATAAGCATTCACTAAATTGGCATATATCAAGATTTATCCAGTTGAATGAGAGGTTCGAAGATTCCCAAAACTAGCATCCCATCAACCAAAGCTCTCTCTTGGTCTGCTTTGCTACAAGACTATTGATAAATACTAAAATAAAAGTATTTCCCCCAGTGGAATCTTCTGTTGTAACCTGCTGGTTTTACACCCCTGTGTAAACTTCAATGCAGCACCACAGGCGTGGAGCTGAGACATTTTGATGATGAATCTAGTCCTGCATTTACTTTAGCAAACTAATTGAATGGATTTCTAGAAGTGGAAATGTCATAGTAACTGATGGGAAATGTATCAGGTAAGCAGGTAAGAAATTACAGGTTTCATGACTGATAGCCAGGCATGTTAGATATATGGATGTTTACTTCACAGGGAGTGTTACTAGAACAAAGCATTTTATGTTTAATGGAAAATAAATGCAAACATAAAATTATTTTTTTTACTTTCTCCTCTCCCAGTCACTGAGGACATTTGATTTCAAATGCTGCCTTCCTTCTCAGAGAACAGAAATGTTTTCTGGACCGACTCTGAGGCTGGTAACACCAATGTCAACCTGGAGTCATGCCTCCATGCAGTCCATGGAGTTCCTTTGCATTTACACCAGCACTATAGATGAGCTTCTGCCTCACGAAAGCAATCAAAACTAATCGATGTGGCTAGAATTTGAAATTTCAAATGCTTCTGTTGAATGGTTCATGAGCAATCTACAGGCTAGGAGTTATTTGCGGAAAGTATCCAGCAGTTAATTTCAAATCCCATATACGTTTGAGATGTTCATAAGCTACTTGCAGACAATTTGCAAACAGAAAAAGAGGATAAAATTCATCAAGATAAACGACCCACAATGAATTATTCATTTGGTTCCCATCAGTCATGCCAAATCTCTCCCTTGTTGTTCGTTTCTGCAAAGAGATCAGGGATTGAATTTAGCTTAGAGACAGAAGCGTGCGTTCACCCCTAGAGGTGCTTCGGCGGAGCAGACCTGCGGCATGTAGGTGATGAGAATAAGAAAGCTTCGGTGGCACACAACATTCCATTCTGTGGATAAACAGCAGATTTTAGCCAGCAGGGCTGTCAAGCAGGCTGCTTCCACAAGGACTGATTTTGAACAGAAAACCCCAGCTACCAAAACAAACCCTGAGCTCAAAGGGGAGAAGAAAAGAGAGAAGTGGGGGTATGTGATGTTAACATGAAAGGTGTCTTTCAGCCCATCCTACCAGCAGGCTGAGAATAGCTTTGCCTTTTAAGGTGGGGGGGAAGAGTGTGGGTGAAGTCTGGACCACTGAGAAGCAAAAGCAGGTGTCACCTCACCTGAGAATGTTTCGGGCACCAGCATGGCTTCCTTCCTTGTATACGTAATTGATTTATAGTCATGGGCACTCTCCCGTGTGTGGGACAGTGGTGTCCATGCAACATATTGGAGAGAGTGGGAAGGCTCTGTACCCCTGGATTGATATAGTGAAAACTATATCCAGGTACATTTTTTTTAGGGGGAAAGAGGCAGATAATTAAAAGGAAAGGGCCTCATTCACTGCTGTTTTGCTCAGGTCAACAGCACAGAAATACAGCTGACACCAACTGCATTTTGATAAGTGGCATTGGCATAGCACAAATAAAAGCGCTAAGAGTAAATAAGCTGTCTTACGTTGAAAAAAAAGGAAAAAAAAGGTTGAATTTAATTCAAAAACAATATGTGTAGCAACATAAACCCTCAGCACTCAACAGGGCCTTATATGAGACTCTTATAACCTGGATTTAGTTGCATCATGGACATATTATCCCTGTTCTTTCAATAAAGGCATTGCCATGCTGCATGCACAGCAACAAGCCAGACCCAGCTCTCCAAAGCCTCAGACCAGTGCCTGAGGTGCTAGGTTACAGCTTTTGCTATTCAGAAAATGGAAATAAATAGGGCACAATAAAGTTTAGGGAACTGAAATGTCACATAGCTGAAAGAGGGCGTCTAGCAGCACAACTGATAAGAGCGTCTGTTGAAGGACTCTCTCTGCACTTCAATTTACATCTCGCTCTTTGCTGCGAGCCCTTTCCTTGAGAACCACTTGGCAACATTTAATTTAGACAAGTGTACCTGTCATCTTTGGCCTGTTACTTCTGATGCTGGTATAGCACAGACAGCTTGCTGGGGGTGAGTGAGAGGGCCTGGTCTCCCAGTCTGGGAGAGCTGGGGCTGCTGGCAGCTGGCCACCTGCCTCCCAGCACATGCATGACTTCTCATTTGAGCCCTGGTTAGGAAAGGAAGGTCTTATATGTCTCCAGGAAACAACAGCAAGGGTCTCAAAGAAAGGTCATGTAGAAGAAACGCTAATTTAATTATTTAATAATCTTTCCTTCCTTTCAGTAGGTTAGGAACAGGCTTGTACAGCCAAGTAGCTGTATTGGAGTTTATTTACCTTCTATTTTAAGCTTTTACTTCAGTCTATTTGACCTAAAAATTAATCCTAATCTACCATATACAGAGTAACATGTTTTATTTTACAGTATATTATGTGCACACAGCTTCAAGATCTTAACAATCTCTTGTCACCTCTCTAAGGCAAGCTAAGGGGAGGGCTCAACAGGATGCTGGTGAGCTGATGGCACTGGGGTCATGAGAGGGGAGGCAGCTCATGTTTTTAATGGGGCTACCTGCCCCTGTCTGCCCTGCCCTGCCACCCCTTTCCAGAAAGGCTCCCTGGCCTCCAAGGCCAGGTACAGGCAGTGGTCTGGCCAAGAAAGCAGCAGCCAGAGAGAGAGAGGAGCAAATCCCATTACAGAGTTCATTCAACCAGGGATTCAGCAAGAGTCTAAAATGCTCAATTTTTAAGATTGCCAAAAACTGTGCAGGAAGGGATTATTCAAGTCAGCTTTGCTGGATCAAGCCACAGGCCTGATCCATGTGGGAGTAGACTTGTTTCTCTTGCCTGCCCTTGCAGACCTGTGACCTGAGTGGTGACCCCTGGCCGTGGCTGCCTGGACAACATCTCCAGTGCTGAAATCTGGGCGGTCACATTGCACCTTCCAGCAAAGGTGTGGGGGACGCTGATGACTTGGTGATGCTAAATTGCTTTGCCATTAATGACACAGAATCTGTTACCTCAGTTACCTCATGTTTCATTTTAAATACATTTGCTTGCAGGCGGCACTTTTGCAGTCTTACTTACATTGCCATAGAAACAATCTTTCACATTCCTCTGTTTGTTGTGCATTTTTGTTAAAGGCTCTTTCTTCTTTACTTATCCACTCCATCTTCTCATTTGCCAATGCTTTCTTCATGATGCCCTTCCAATTCCCTCACCTTCTAGCTTGCCATGCTGCAGCTAAGTGTTTTTCTTGGTAAAGATACCCAGCTCACTGCCTCTGCCCCTATAGGTGTCAAAATCCACTAGTGATACGCCACACAGATAAGGAAAGTGGACTAAGTGTGTGCAAGTGGACCTGTGCCTATGCCCACAAGTGTTGGAATGAGGAGAGGAGAAGGAAGTGGGAAGAAGTGTGATATCAGACAAGTTGCCCTTGGCAGTAATGAAACCGATTTTAACTTCTGCCTTTTGACCAGGGAATGAGGCTGCCCATCAGATAAGGGGCTCTGGGACTCCAGGGGTTGTCTCACTCGGTTCATGTACACTGGGAAGGAGCACTGCTAAAACTTCTGAGTTCCATGCAATTATAAGAAGACAAAAATCTTTTTGGGCATACTGATTAGACAGAGAGATTTTATGATGAATCACACTCCCTGGTGGATGGCATTTGATCGTTTGCTTCACAAGAGAAAAGGAATAAAAAAGGAAAAGGAAGATGTTTAGGGCTCTTCTGATTGCAAAGGGTGACTTTTGTTAACACTCAGATTATACCTTGTTTCTCTCCTCCTCTGCTCTTGTTGGCAGGAAGTACCCAAGAAGAAATAGGAGCTATTTATGAGAAAAAAGGAAAAAAAAAAGCAAATCTATTCAGTGACTGATCACATATAAACAAATACGTCTTTTTTTCCCCCCATTCCTCAGGGGAGGCTGCTCTACTGCTGGCAAAGAGACAGGCAGTGATGCATCCAGGATCACCTTGCAAGTGCTGGGCAGGGCCAAGGACAGAGTGTCATCTCCTTGAACACAGAGGGGAGCTTTCTGTGCCAGGCTGGATGCTTCTCCTGAGCTGCTGGAGCATATCGCAGTGGTGAGCTGTGTCACCAGCGGCAGAACTTGCTCCTTAGTCCAGCCTTTGCCGTGACATGCAGTGGATGAGGGGATGGAGGTTGTTTACCTGGGATTCTGTGTTACCACCGCTTATTTTACTTTCTTTTTTGTTAGACTTTGTGTTTGAGAGCTTTACATTTACTCTTCAATGATACCCCTGTCTTGGTTTGAAAGACAGGTGTCTGCTAAGGAACTCTCTTGGAATGGAAGATGCAACCCCCCTTCCCTCCAAATTATTATAATTTTGAAATTTAGGGGCTTTCAGGCAAAGATATGGGGAACAGGAATAACAGTTCTTTACTAATATATATATATATACAAATAACAAGGCAGAAAAAACACTGGTCTGAACTGACAGAGTCAGATATGACCTGACACCCTGTTTGTCAAGGTAGCAGTCTGATAAGATGGTGGCTGCAGTCCTCCTGAAGTGATGGATGTGGTTCTGCTGAAGCAGTGATCCTGGAGAAAGGTCTGGTCTGTCTCAGAAGGTCCAGTGGTGGCTATGTAGCTCCTGTCCTCTGGGAATTACAGTGGGAAAGGCTACTTGTGGCATTTGAAATCTCAGTTTACATTCAGGATGGAATGTTTGGTTCTTCCCTCTGAGTGGAACATCTCACAATGGGATGGTGAGTCATGGGCAAGGTGCTGATGGGCCATGAACAGGAGATAGTCCAGAGGGAGGAGGCAGGGAGCACTGCCACACCTGGTTTCAACAGCTCATGAAGATGGTGTTAGAATACATACTTTTGGGCACATCTTACATTGTAACCTAGGACATACCCCTTATTTAGATTCCTGTTCTTTAGAGATTGAGCCAATCTGTATGTCCAGGCAAGGAAATTGTGACAAGTGGCTGGAGTATATAGGAAAAGCCCGAAAATCTTTCTTGTTTTGCATGAGAAGATAAACAAAACCCAGAATTTCTTCTCTAGACAGGGCATGAGAAGGAGGACTAACAGCAGTTTAGTTTGATGTTTGGTTTCAACATCAGGAAGACACATGCAGCACAGACCGGGTTCCTTCTTTCCCTGGCCTTTAGCAAATCCTTTAGGAGTACCAAATGCAGCAATAATGAGGTGGACAAAAGAGGGAAGCAGAACAATATTTAACTGGATTCTTCCCACCCTTCAAAGTGCTCAGGGTGTGCAAGGGAGTACATACTCAGGAGAGCTTTCGATTCTTGCTGGGCTGCTCTTCGTCTTTTCCCTTGGAAGCTGCCGTGCATCAAAATCTGTTTATAGTACATAGTTATTAAGATCAAATGTAGCAGTAATAGCATGTGACAGTCTTCTCTTTTCTGAATCAATTTGTACCATATATGAGTCTTAGTTCTGTCAGATGAAGTGAACTGTGACAATGTCTATCCATCCATCAGGACAAATCAAGCTATTCATACATTTACTCTGAGAGCATCTTAGTGCATTTAACATTTTTTCCTGTGGCAGAGTTTCCCAGTTTTGTAATGCCAAATGTAAGAACTGTGGGGTCACCAAGTCCTTCAAAATTAATGAGAACTACATTGGCCATGTTGATGTCACCTAATTGCTTTTATTTCCTGTATGTGTTTTCTTCTTCACATTTTTTTCTCTTAATTTCATATACAGAGAACTTCTTTCCTCATGTCACGTACGGATGTCATGCACAAACTCACAGCTGACCCTTGAAGATGCTCCAAGTGCTATTAGCTAATGTCAGCTATTAGTGCTGCTGGCCTACTCTTGTGGAAGAGCCAGGGCTTTTAGAACAGAAATGCACACATTTTCAACCTAGTGATGTTGCAGTGCAAGTTTGTAATTAGAACTGAGTTACAGTTGTGGGAAACTACTTAAAAGAGAAGCCTCAGAAGTTTTGCTTGGAGGATCTGAAACAGGTTTTAGTGCCAGGGCAGAACACCTTTGCCCTTTCTGCAAAAGCAGGGCCAGCCATGAGCTGCTGTATCCCATATATTCCTGGCAAAACATGTAATTTATAAAGTTATGTCCAAAGGCAAAACTCTGGGGTAAAAATTTCTCCCTTTTATAACTCCATTTGAAGTAGCAGTTTTCATAATCTAACTTCCAGGTGACTTTTTAGATAAGAACGTAATTTTTCTGCAAGGGAAGCTCATGGTGCTTGTTCCATCAACCTGAATTCATTAGACTCTTCAGAACCTCGGCTGCAGCTATTGATACTTTTCATTTCCAAAGTTAATTTTCTCCCATATCCTCTCCAGAGACTTAATTACACAAGAAGCAGCTATAAGTTGGATCAATAACTGACTTGCAGCAAGTGATGTTTCCACATGGTAGCGCGGTGGCGATCTGTGCTTTGTGATACTCAGACCATTAGGGGAGCATCCTGACCCACTCTGACTCTATTTCCATTTGCACCAGGCTCTTCTACAGCATGCTGTCTGTTCAACAGGTTTATCAATATGGTGAACTACAAATTCCTCCTGCTTTAGCCATCCTTCCCTACAATGAGTGCAGACACACCCAGTAAGATGTCTGCTGTTGCTGTTGCAGAGAGCGTTTTCCTGGTACAACATTGACCCAAAAAATGCTAAGGGCTGTCTTTACTCAGCAGCCAAACAGGCTTGGCTGGACAAAATAGAGCACAATAAATCCCTTCAATGAGATCCCAGGTGGTGGGTGTCATGTTCCTGTTCAAGTCTTATGCCAAAGTTTTGTTTTCACACCGCTTTGGCTGTGTTAAGGCAGCTGTAGGGAGATACTGCTCCTTCAGAGGTAAACAATGTTCTGGTTGCAGAGTAAATAGTTCTTGTGCACCTCCCTGCCGCAAAAGTGGCTCTCCTGGAGAGGGAAGAAATGACTTCAGTTTTTAGCTGAACATTTGTTATTTTTTAAGTAAAAGAGATTCCACTGGTCAGGCCAAAGATGCTACGTGACACATAGCAATGATGCCTTCCCCAAGACAGACACTGCTGCCCTTGAAGGACCTAGCTGCGTAACTAGAGACTGCTGAGTGAAGCCTTTCCTTCCCTGAGCAGACTTAGTGGGGCTGCCATGGACCTCATGGAAATAATGACTGTGGTCTGGGAAATAATGACTATGGTCTTCTCTGGTCAGAGAAGATTGCATGTGCTGTTAAGTACTGAGATGTGTAGAGAGAGACTGTAGGCTTGATCTCTTACTCGCACTTACTTAAAGTGTTCTCCTCTAACTAAGCAATAAGCTGTGGTAAATCACCCTTTTATACCCTGATGCTTTGGTTATAATGTTTCATTAAACAGCTCTAATTGAATGTCTGGAGAAGCTTACATCTCCCACAAATCCTCCTCTGCTAATGGAAAAGTCATGTAAACAAGAATCACTTTATTACATCCATTGTTCCAATAATGCCCCTTCCAAATGGGAAAGACTTGAATCAGAGCAATTTAGTCCTTGTCTCAGTGCAGTTTCTCCTCTGGTCAGTTTTACTGGGAGGAAAAATAAAAGGCACTCTGAAAACACGTTAGTGTGAAAAATGGCTGCAGCTTGCACGCTGCATGCTCTGGGGAAGCCATGTTGAATGGCATATTTAAAAACCATTTGCAGAGCACACATCACCTCCTGGGGCTGACACAGCCACTGAACTTTCTGCCCCAGTGCCTGCTGTTGGTTCGCTGGCAGCGCGGGGGTCGATCAGTACCCCAAAGCCATGCCAGGCAAACAGAGATGGAATTGCCTCCCAGCAGCAGAGGCACTGTGCCATCCAGAGGGCTTGTTCCCAATTTGCCCTGACTCGCAAGCTGTTCCAGGCCTGTAGTTTGGGTCCATGTATTCAGGGACAGCCGAAGTTAACCCCATAAGGTAAAATTGCTGGAGTTGGTCATTGCATGAAAGCTGATAGAGAAGGTAATTTATAATCACAAAAAACAGTGTCCCCATTAAATTCCTCATTTCTTGTAACTTCTAGTAGATTCATGCAGTGGTTCTCCTCTGTTCCTAGCAATGGGCAAGGCTGGGTGGACCCTCCTGGGACTGGGGACACACTGCTGCACAGGTTTTGACCATGCAGAACTCAAATCCTTTCTAATGAGTGGTCTGAACTTTCCACAGCATAACTGAGGTCCCAGGTGAGGAAAGTCCTCCAGCCCAAATGATACTGTTTCTCTGATACTTTTATTTTGGTTTGGGGTAGCCCTGGTACCAACTTGTACCTCCAGTGGGGGAGTCTTTATCACATCATCATTAAAGTTACACTGGGACAGCAGGACCTGTGCCTGGACCAAGTGCACGAGTTCTTTATTACCTTGTATAGAGAGGTCAAAAGGCTTCAGCAAGCATTACTTTCCCTTCAGTCATCTGAACTGCAAAACTTTCAGGCAAGTCCCTGGGGCCTTGCACTCAGAGCTTTAAAACTCCATCCCCCACTCTTCTCTTTGGTTTTCTCAATGACCTTGCATGAATCATGTAGCTACCTGGGTCCTCAAGTAACCTTACTGTAAAAGCAGCAACAACATGACCCTGCAAAAATGGTGTCCTGGCATCACAGTTGCATGCTGCACATGTCCCCTGTTTGCTATAGATCACTAGGCAAAACTTCCAAAAGACAGCGTGAGCACTCCTTTCTGTGCCTTTGATCATCAGGTGCTGTATTGCATGGGATACTTTGAATTCTCTAGTCTATTTTGGGGGAGGAAGGAGGAAAATGAGATCAAGGCAGTTACTGAAGGCAAGTCAGGCTCAGACTATAACTGTGCTATGTTTAAAATATTTAATTCCTCAGTATGAGTCACTACGACTTGGCTGCTATTGACCTGGGTAACCTGAGTCAATATTGTATAAAAGGCCCTCTCATTTTGTCACTATAAATAAAATCTGTGATTATTCATAGCGAATGCTAAGTTTCTATTACCATAAGCAGCCTTACAAGAGCATTACGCTCCAAGATGTGGCTGTGACACTGCTTGTGGGTTATCTGGAGCTGCTTTCATGGGTGACCGGCTTGGAAGGGGAAGTGCTTCTGCCCTTGAGCCTTTCTGCCCCTGCCTGGCAGAAGGAGAAGCCTGCTTCCATCAGGAACAAAAACCACTGAAAAAATAGTGCAGTTATTGCAAAAACAAGAAAAGAAGCTGAGGGAAAAAAAGTGAAAGAAGCTAAACATAAGGAAAGGAAATGAAAGAAAAGGAAGGTAAGGTCTCCCCCTCCCTTTCACTCCCCGGGCTACTTTGCATTATTAGCTGCCGTTTAATGGCACCATCCCCTCCTACTCCATGTGTTGTAATTGGTCTGGCACACTCTATGCACATCCTAAATGGACATGGTAATTATTTGTTGGATAACCAGAAAGTCTGTGCAGGGATGTGTTTGTGATGAGCCCTGCAGTGCCATCAGGCCCTGCCTGTGACCAGTCCCATGCCAAACCCACTGGTGATCCCAGCCCATCCTACAAAGCCTTCTTCTTCTGCCAAAGGGTTTATAAAAGCTCAGTGGATGGCACCAGGTGCCTCTGAAGGGGCACGAGTTAGCTGAGCTGCCTGTCATGCACCTGAGGTGCAGATTTCACTGAGCCCAGCAGAGATGTGGGCTGTCACCTGTGTTGGTGGCTGTGCAGACCAGGCTCAGGAGCAGCTCTAGCCAGTGGAGGATGAGGGTGAGTAAGGTTCTGTGCTCTAACCTTGAACAAGGGGAGGGTGAAACAAAGGGCTTGGTGTACTATTTGGACATGTTAGAGCTGTCCTTTATAGCATTGTATTCCTGTATTTCTTGATGGTTAAGCACCATGGATGAAAAAGGCAATTAGACAATGAAATGTGACCTCTTGATTTTATCTGAGTTGTGGCACTGAAAGACAAACCTTAATTTGCTCTGTGGTTGGCAGGGGAACAGCACTTATCTGCTCCCCGCCCTTACACAGGAGAGAGACTCCCCTGTCCTGCAAGAGGGTCATCTGAGAGCAGCCATGGGTAGAGAGATCTTTAGGGGTTGGATTATGGTGCTTGCATTGCAGCTTTACTGGGGAGTCTGTCCTGGAGACATTTTCATGTTGATCTATGCTTTAATAGTATTGAAATAGCAGAGTGACATCCTTCAACACAAATGTCAGGTCTGACTCCCCATTGCATGCCCTGCCCTACATCAGGTCTTCTCCCAAACCCCAGTGCTGGTGCTGCAGAGAGAGGCTCTGTTTCCACGACTGCATCTCACCCATCTCGCCTTTTGTCCCACACAGCACAGCAGGTGTCCCACTGACCCGCAGTGCCTTCCAACAGCAGCCTTCTGTCTGCAGCTGACTCAGTTTTCTGTATAAATCACTCTATCAGATAGCTCAGCTGCTCATCTTGATCTTCACAGTAGGTCCTCACACAGATGGCAAAGTCTGTGGCAGGCAAAAAGGTCTTCCTCATTAATTACTTCACTCCTCAAGCCCTTTACTGCAGATGTCTCTATCCACCTTATCCACAGGTAAGTAGATATTGTTGACTTATTTTGTGTCTGGGAAAATTAAGTCCATGGGGTGATCAGCATGGTTTAAATGGAAAGAGACAGATGTTTAATGACTTTCCTAGAACATTGAGGTGCTCACTGTTCCCAGAGTCCTTGCCTTATATTCACTACCAGAGACCATTGTTATGATAGCTTGGCAGTGGGTCACTTTTAAAAGACTTTCATGTATGAACAGAAAGACTGGCCTTACAGAAAAACTTGGCTATGTGTGTGTCATGACAAATACAAGCACACAGGTTACAAGCCTCTGAGCATTGAGCTGCAAAATGCTTGTTCCTGTTATTTATCAGAGGTTCTGGAACTGGGACTAAAATATGGGATAGACCACCAACTTCTTTTTCTCATCCATATAAATTTTACTGTACATGCTAATTGTGACCAAAATTACTATTTTTCCTGAATACATTGGAAGCAATGTGAAGTTTTGAGGTGTGAGTAGCCAATGGAAATTTGCTGTGGCAACATGGCACCACTAGACAGATAAACTTGCTGGAAGCTCAGATACAGCTGGCATCACCCTCTGCTGCTTGCACAGTCCCAGATAAGCTCTGTTGAATTAACCTCTTCTCTTGGATTGCTCATCTGCTATATTTCTAACTCACCTTTGGACTCAAATATTTTTACACCAAGTACTCCACTTTACTCAGGAAGCATTTACACAGTACTTGCATGCTTGATACTCCAGAGTACACAGAGCCATGGGGGGACAGGTTTCTGAAAGTGTGTGTTGAGTATATGTTTAAAGATAGAAGAAATACCATAAAACTGGGAGCAATTTCAGGTTTGAGAGGGGCAGCAAGCCCATGGCAATGCTTAGACTGGAGGAGAAGGGATTTGGAAGAGCAGGCTGCTGACCCCAGCAATTGCTGGGTCTGACTGAGAGGTTTTGTCAAGGCAAGTCAGAATCGGAGAATATCCTGAGTTGGAAGGGATGCTCAAAGATCATTGAGTTTAACTCCTGGCCCAGAAGCATGGGATACCCCAAGAATCCCACCATGTGCCTGAGAGTGTTGTCCAAATACTTCTTGAACTCTATCAGGCTTGGCCCTGAGACCACTTCCCTGGGGAGCCTGTTCCAGCACCCAACCACCCCTTGGGGTGGAACCTTTAGGAACCTTTTCCTAATATCCAGCCTAAACGTCCCCTGGCAAAGCTTCAGGCCATTTCCTTGGGTCCTGTCCCTGGTCACCACAGAGAAGAGACCGGTGCCTGCCCCTCCTCTTCCTCTCACAAGGAAGTTGTAACTGCAATGAGGTCTCCCCTCAGTCTCCTTTTCTCCAGGCTGAACAGACCAAGTGACCTCAGCTGCTTCTCAAATGGCTTCACCGCAAGGGCTCGGATCGTCTTTGCTGCCCTCCTTTGGATGCTCTCTAATGGCTTAGTATCTTTATTATATTGCAGTGACCAAAAGAGTGACTGCTTTCCCTGTCTTGTGAAACAGTGCAAACACCTGGCACGTGAGCTACTGTCCTAGGGACCTCTGAGGACTTTCTCAAGGAGATAGAAATGCTGTCTGAGATACCACACACATCTGGAAAGACTTGTGTAAAGTAACTCAGCTTAAAACCCTCATGGCCCATGTTGGTTGTTGTCATGCTCTGAATCAACAAATTCAGACACCTGTTAACACCTGTTATCTTACATGTTCCCACCAAATTATGCTTGCGTTTGCATTAGTGAGCTACAGCGAACATTTTCTTTCAATTTTTTTCCTAGGAATTTTCCTATCAAACAAACAGAAGCCCTATCAATAAGGAGGAACATTTTCCAAATGAAAATTAAAAGGTTTCTTTTCCCCTTTCCCTTCTCACTTGATTCCTAATTGTTATTTTAGAAATACTCAGTCTTCATAGTGAGACAAAAAGCAAACTCCATCCCTGAATAAACAAATTCATATTCATGTGTATGTACATCCCTATGTACATATATATTCCTAAACACATAAAAAACCAAGCACATGGCATTGCTTGGAGTTATGTAGACGGTTTTGGATGCCTGTTTTATTTATTGTACTTCTATTTGAGAGGAAAATTGGATTTGGGTACGTATATCTTCGAGGGTGCATTATTCGCCTTTTAATCTACATCAGACTGTAACAAAGCACATCGCATATCACAGCTTCTGCTGCCTCTGATACAAATACTGTATTTCAAGAATATTTATGCATACAGGATTATTTAGTTTGGTGGCAGAGGTGTTGCATTCTGCGCTTTTTTTCCTGAAGAGTATTACTGGTTGTTACTGTTTGAATTGACTGTTCACATCAATTCAATCTGTGGAATGGGTGGATATACATATGGACCGGTGAATAGTGACAGTCTCAAAAGACAGTAAACAAAAGGGTTAACATTGCATCTCTTTTCCTCTGCTGGGGAAAGGCTGCCAGGGATGGAAAGAAGGAGAAATAGAGGCTCCCTCTACACTTTTGAGGAAGGGATGAGACCCAGCAAGGAGGGGGTCCCAGGTGGTTTGCTCTTGACAGTTGCTAGTTTCTGCTATGACACGAATGAGAGGAAGGACAATAAAATCTGCTTTGCATGATTTATTATGTATTTATATATCTGCAGTGGATGAGTCAGATTTCAACGAAGACTTGTCTAAAACTTCTCTATTCAACCGTGGTTCTTATAACTATTTTTTCCACTTGTCTTGTCTCCCGAAGCCCAGCTCCTGTAAATACTTTGGCCCATCCTGGACTTTAAAAGGAAGATCAGCAGTGCTGAGCTCTTTCAAATTCCCTTGAGGGCAGCTTTTTCTCCCCTGTGCCCTAGACAGTCCTGTCAGCTGCTGAGCTCCCACGACGAGATGGCTGCATTTCACAGCAAACGAGATGCTTTATTAGAGCACGGCTGTAAAATACTTTGAAACTCTAGTAGATGAATAATGTTGTATCATAAATATAAAATGAATATTGGTTTACGGTTCCTGAAATATTAATTCGTGCATGGAGTCACTCTTGGAATGTTTTTTTTACTAAATGTAAAGATCTTTTCGTGTTCTGAATGTCCTTGCCTTGGTTTTTATTATTAATATTCCCTCCAGGAGACATTGACTTTCACTTCCCCTAGACATGCTGACTCCTGCCTGCCAGAGTGATTCAGCAGCTTGCCACTCACTTTTACAGAGGAAAGTTTTCTCCTGGCTCCTTCCACTGGCCTGGTGTGACATTGGCTGCAATCGAGGGACGTATTAGTGTGGCTGGTTGACTCTTCACACCGACTTGCTGCTGAGCAGCTGGGCAGCTCTGAGCTCTCTGTCTAGCTTGTAGCCCTGTCCTTTATACAGGGGAAGAAGATCCCCATGGAGAGCGTCAGGGCTCTCTGCCTCACAGCTTTCCCTTTTCCAGGCAGGATCATGTTAAATATCCAAAAGTTATTTATAATTGATGCTGACTGCTGACTATCTGTCACAGTCATCCAGGTCTATAGAGGAAATTCTACAGAAAAATGCTGTTCATTTGTTTAACTGCAACCAATGCCCATAAAAATTGCAAAGGATAGAGAGTGATTAACACTGTCCTTCCTTCCTTCCTTCCTTCCTTCCTTCCTTCCAAGGTGGGGGTAGGCCATTGTTTTCAACTGAACCTGAGGAGAGGAGACTCACATTACAATATTTAATTGCATTTTGGTGTTCCTAATAAAGTGTTAAATAGCTGTCAGAGCTTATAAACATAAAGCCTAACATAAACCAAACAAGATACATAGATGTATATACCTGCATGCAAACCACCTGACTGGAATGTCTTGTTTTATTAGAGCATGGTATATGAAGCTCAATTATGTGGGGCTTATGGATCCTTAAATTACATGTTTTTATCGATCTCTTGTCAGTCTTAAAAATATATTACAGAGAAAAAGAATGCAGTCTTTGATACTGAAAAAGAAATTCAACTGCAACCCATAAAAGATCTGAGAAACTATAATTCAATGTGTGGGGCTGACAAAAATGTAAAACACTTGATAGTAGCTAATTAGTTTTAAAAATTCCATGTCACACGCCTTTAGACACCAGATCAGGAATCAGTATTGTAGCCATTCATGGGACAACTTTTCTGGTTACCCTGGCGTAGACATTTTGAAGCAGACACCTTTGCACACAATTTTCATATCCCCCAAACCACGAGGGATTGTCTTTTTCCCTTATCCTCCGCCAGACTTGGGAAACAGGGTCCAGGGCTTTGAAAGCCAGGTTTCCACAGCAGCATAATTTCTCTGAACGTGACCACTGTCTGGGTCCTAAACTGGGGGAATACAACCTACCAGCTCTGTGTGGTCTCCTGTGCTTTGGACATGGCACGATTTTGTATGTGGAGAGAGACTCACAGTGGTACTGTGGGAAGAGCTCAGGTACGAGGGGCTGGGGTCTGGCTTTCCCCCTTGCAGTACCCACCATCAGAGTGGGAATAAACCTTGTCAGCTCTTGCTGGAGCTGGATGGAGTGCTGACAGTGAGGCAGGATACTGTGCTTTGTCTAATCTGGTGGAGAGGAGATGGAGTGGAGAAGCAGAGTGGTTTTGGTGCTACTCCTCCACGCTGGGTGAGCTTGATTTGACTGCTGGCCATGGCCTGCCTTTACCCTTCCATAGCTCATTGCCTCAGGTGAGGTGCTCAGTGATTCAGGGCAACCATTTTTATATCTTTTAAGAAATGTTTCCCTAGTGGTCTCTTGTCATTACTGGAATTCATCTGCTAGCTCCAAAATGGACATCTCCTTTAATATTGTTTGATTTTGTAACGCAAAACAAACCGGATGCTTATGTCTGATAGACCCGAACATAACCCCGGTGCCTTTTTTTCTTACAATGGAGAAATCCCATCATTTAACCTATTTCTGAAGCCATATTTCTGAAGCCATATTTTCTGAAGCTCAAATAAAGACAAATATTACATACGTACTCATATCCCAGAACTTGTTTCTGGTACTCAGCTACTAAAAATTCAGCCATGGCCCACATAAATTTTTACTAATGTTTGAAGTTGCTTTTTTACCTTATCTGTAAGGAGCACCTGCACTTTTGCATTTACCAAGAGCAAAAATATTTCTTCTGTTTCTGCAGAGAGATTTAAAAGAAGAGACTTGGCCAGTTCATATGCTACTGAAGGTATCAGCAGAATTTTAGAAGGCAAGATAAACAGTAATGAAAGGAAAAATAGAAGTAGTTTTGTGGGTAGTTTTGAAGCTGAGGACTGAGTTTCTGGGTTTTAGGGCATTTTCAGATCAATTTGCCTGTCTGATAACTGAATTTCATTCTCCTGCAACTTTAAGTGAAGGAAAGGTGTGCGTTTGTCCTGAGCAATAAATCTTCTTTGAAAGTTCATTGAAATTCAAAAATCACATTTTCCAACAGCCATCCCCCGGCATTTTACAATTCATGCCTCTAAACAGGATTGTTTGTAAGAAACTGAACTGTGAGAGCATAGCATAGGTTTTAGAAATGTTGTCACGAGTGTTTCACAGGAACCTTGCTATCACTTTGGTTTTGCTCCCAAGGAGGTTTCTGATCTGGGAGTGAGGATAGTGGCCTCCAGACATGCGGTTTCCTCTTTCAGCTTCCCCTGCAGTCCTCTCCAAGGAGGCTCCTGTTCAATTTGCACTCTGACACAGTTTTTGGTGTGCAGCTTATGGTGGTCCAGGGCTCACCTCAGGGGCACCTGAGGTATGTGCAGTGGGGACAGGAACATTCCAGAGAGGAGCAAGGCAACTGTCTGACCACAAATCCCACGGCACTGTCCCACTTGTGCGTCAGAGCCAACAGGCTCAGTCCTGCTGTGTGCGGAGACACCGAAGAGACTGCAAGAGTCCCACTTTGAACCCACACACTGAGTTATTTGTTCCCAAGGAGAGGAAGTGGTGTCACATGCTGAGAGTTGTTGTGAATCTGGGAATGTTCTGTGCTAAGGAGAGCCTGAGCCATGGCTGGCTGGCAGAGTGGAAACATGCCTGCAAAGGGCCCGGTGACTCATCCTGGGCACAAGTGATGGGGAACCAGGTAGGACACGGCTGGCACAGCCTAAAGGGAGGATGTTTCTGAGGACATGGCACACTGGCCAGATGAATCTGAATGGGTAAAACCCTTTATTGCATATCTTCTCTCCTGTGAACCGAAGGAGAAAGGAGGCACTGCTCTTGGGTACAGCCATGCCTCTGAGTTTGTTCTGCACAGAGGCTGTTGGTTTATACATCACAGAGAGGATCACAGAAACTGCTGTGTTCACTAAGTCCAGCACATTACAGCCCATTACAGTCATGATGCTGTGTGTGTCTAGATGAACTCTCTGCTGTTGTAGTAGGTCTGTAAATGAGCCTCTGAGACATTAAGAAAATGTAGATAATGTTTCACACTTCTGGCATTAGGAGCATAAGATGTTTCTTCCAAGAACCTTATGGTAACAATAAGACCTCTTTGCAGGCAAAGAGCAGGAATAACAGTGCTCACTGACTGCCCAAAACTCAGGGTGTGCTAAGGGCATAGTGTGAGCAAGGGGAGTTTGCACACTTGGGAGAGGAGAGCAAGAAGGTCACAGAAACTGGGAATGGACACATCAGAGGAAGTCTTCAGGATCACTCGAAAAGGTGTTGGGAGTCAGGCACTGAAAGAAATTGCAGAGGTGGGGGACTTCTCAAGTCAAATCAAGCCAAGGCTGTGGGCAGAGAACAATCTCCTGAATTTTAGGGCTTACAGCATCCATGAAAACCAGACTCTTCTGAGGCTTTATTCAGTGATCAGGTATCCATCAAAGATGTGGAAGACTGACATTCCTTCCCCTAAGAACTGAAATAACTTGCAGGGCCCTGAGCATTGTCTGGTTGCTCATGCAAGGGTTAATACCAAGTTCGTAGGACGTGCACCACCAAATTCTGTTTTCTTCTCACTCTTACAGTAGCAACAAAGAAGGCTTTCCTTCCTCTCACCAGGGGAAGGAAGCGAGAAGCGCCAAGGGTGCTTCAGAGGCTGAGGCATGAGTGAGGGCTGCCTCACCTGCCCGCTGTGGAAGTTGGCACCTCTGCTATACCTCTTGCCATATTGCACATGCCAGCAGAAGGGCTTCCACCTGTGGGGACCAGACTGGCTGATGCTGACAAGCCTAAACCTCGAGTAGGCACAGAAGTGCTGGATTAAAAGAATGACAGATGAAGAGCAGATGATTTCTCAAGCCCATGCCAGTCAGTCCCCTTGTGCTGGCTTCCCCTCCACTGCCAAGACAGAAGGCATGGGATGGCACCGCATGCTGGTGACACAGGGTCAAGTAGCCCAAAAAGGAGTGCTAGAAACAGGGTCCTGTCATGCATCTCTCCATCTTCAAAGATAAAACCCCAAGGGTTTGGTTCTTCACTGCAAATAGCTATCAGCAATCCTCCTGGGATAAAGCCAGGGTGTCTGTGATCCAGGCCACTACATAGACACACTGGGGTGTGAGGCAGCATCTCCCACAGTAGCAGCTGGGATAGTCCTGCTGAGGGGTGACACTGCTGTGATGGTCTCAGGTGCAGGAGCTGAGCCTGGATCCCACTCCTCAGGGACAGAATTTCACCTGCAGCCCTTTGGCAGGGGTAGCATTCTCAGTGTATTCAGGCAGATGTTTCACTGGGGCTGGCCCTGTCTCAGTGTGCCAGTCTGAGGCACTTGCTCTTCTGTTCTGAACATGAGGCTGATTGGGAAAAGCCCAAGTGTTTTTCTAATATCTGCTGGGTGGCAGGAGGGATGGGAAAGTGGTACAGATGGGATAAAAAAGGATATTGAAGGCGAGTTGGAGAAGTAGGGAGTGTTGAAACAGCACTGCTCAAATCACAGACATAATTCTGGGAATGCCTTGCAAGTTACATCATCATTATTGTAAACTCCCCTTACTGAAACCAACTGCAAGCAAATGCTGTTCACAGTGTTATGCCAGAATCTGGCATCAGCATGAGCCAGCAGGGGACAAAAAAAATGGAGTGGAGTTGTATTTGTATTCTGGGCACGAACTAAGCCTATACCACTGGAGTTAATATACACCCTCCCCACCACCTACCTTCAGGGAGTTTAAGCCTCCCTCTGTCAGTCTGACTCCCACTTGGGCAGTGGTTACTTACAATGCCGTGGCATGAGCGGTAGGATCCCTTTGAAATAGAGCCTTTCCCAGTCAAAGGCCTTTGGAGCAGGGCACTGTCTCTTTATTCTGGAATTACAGCATTTATATTAGCAAGGCTGCTAAGGAACTCGTGTTTAGAAAATATGCACTCTGCAGAAATGTTACATGGAAATTAGATTTCAAGAGGCAAAAATAGCACTGTACCCTGAGACTGTAGAGATCCTTTTCTTCCTCATTCCCACAGTAATTAATTTCTCCTTGGGCATAATTTGAGGAAAATACTTTATTTCATTAATGCACTGTCTACCTGTAGGGAGCATTCTTTCAACGGATTTTTTTAGCATGTACAACTTTGATTGAGTGCTCATCATAGACCTGACAGAACAATTTCATAGAATCATAAAAAGGTTTGGAAGGGACCTTAAGGATAATCTAGTCCTAACCCCCCGCCATAAGCAGAGAATCTTCCACTAGACCATGTTGCTCAAAGCCACATCCAACCTGGTCTTGAACAACTCCAGAGATCGGGCATCCTCAAATTTAATGCTGCTGAGTGTTTTCTTTGTAGGACAGTCATCAATCTCATGCACACTTAGTCGAAGTCTGGGGTATGTAGGTTTCACCTTAGCAAAGCCACTGGAATTGCATCCACTTCTACAAGAGCTGTACTTGGCCATTTTTTTGCACCATGGAAGTGGCAGTGACTCATAAAGTCAGATTGTAACTGACTAAACAATAATGTATGTGGAAACACAAGTCAGTGTGGTCCAGTCCTGTGTGTTTATAGTTATTTTCTTAGTAGACTAACCTCAGAGGCTAGGGAGTCTCTGCTGATTTAGGACATGAGTTTTCCTCCCAACATGTTACCTCTAGCAAACAAGAGAGGAAGGAAGGAA
>VZTN01019497.1:19146-77381 GCA_013400515.1 Erpornis zantholeuca | reverse complement strand
ATGGTGGCTGCAGTCCTCCTGAAGTGATGGATGTGGTTCTGCTGAAGCAGTGATCCTGTAGAAAGGTCTGGTCTGTCTCAGAAGGTCCAGTGTAGTATGTAGCTCTTGTCCTCTGGAAAATCCAGTGGAAAAGGCTACTTGTGGCATTTGAAATCTCAGTTTACATTCAGGATGGAATGTTTGGTTCTTCCCTCTGAGTGGAACATCTCACAATGGGATGGTGAGTCATGGGCAAGGCACTGATGGGCCATGAACAGGAGATAGTCTGGAGGGAGGAGGCAGCGAGCACTGCCCCACCTGGTTTCAACAGCTCATGAAGATGGTGATAGAATACATACTTTTGGGCACATCTTACATTGCAAGCTCAGGACAGTCTTTTATTCTTAAAGATTGATTCAGGACCTCTTGGACATTTTGCCTCCTCAGCTTGGTGTAATAATAGTTGAACTGAGACCGACGCCTCACCTCAACTAGAGGGTTATGTGGTGAAGCCACACTCATACATGTTCCACAGCTTTCTCTTGACCTAAAATGACAGGCCTTTTTTTGAATGAAATCTAATTTTCTTTGTCTGTAGGGTGATTTTGTTCTCAGAACTCAGCTATTGCATAATTCTTGGAGAAACTCCAACTTTGATTGCATCCTCCACATTGTCCAATGCATAGGAGACTGAGCCAGCAGCTCCCAGAGCAGCAGTTTTCCAGAGCACAAAGTTTTCTCATCACAGGACTGCATTTGGAGCCACAGACTCCCTCCAGTTTGCACTTCTAGGCTCATAGACTGATGAGCTTATTGCACAGAAGCTTTTGCTCAGGAGCTAGGATGAGCCTTCTCCGTGAGTGGAAGGGAAAAAATGGATACTGCAGCCAGTCAAATGGATTCTTTAGGAATCTACAGCTTTTGTGTGGGTGACTATTTCTTTTCCTTAATGCAAGCCCCCCTCTCCCCCTAAAAACACCCCAAATAACCTAACCCCAAAAAGCCCCAAAACCACTTGCATCCAAATGGTCCATATGAGTAATGAAGAAACTGTTGTTCCTTGCCCTGAGAGAGTTAGTCACTCTTTCACTGCCAGAAGGCAGAATCAGGATCATTCTGACTGCCTGGAAGGCATTTTGGAAAGTTCCTGATAACCTGTATGGAGTATTCATATCATGTTCGTACTTGGAGTCCAGGAATCCTCTCCAAGACTCGCCTTGCCATTCATTGTTGCTTTGAAGAAAGTGTTCAACAGCTGTTCCTCAGCTTCCCACTATGCAATGGGAATTGCAAGGGAAATCACAGTATCCTAAATAACACAGTGCCACCGTGTTACTCTGTGGCTGAATTAGTCAGTGTTTGAAAATGACTTATAGGCAGTAAAGTCCTATCTTTTTAATAGAGAAGTTGCCCTTTTCCCCAGGAGACCTATTCAGAACCTCTCAACCTTGACAATAAATTGAAATGGAAATCTTTTGAGTACTGTAATGAATACATTATCTTAATTTCAGAGGATTTTTGAAGGGGTAAGATTTAGTGCAGAAGGTGATTTTGAATATTTAGCAATACAACCTTAGCTAAAGCTTTTTTCTTCCATAATTATGCTTTTAAATACAATTCTCCTAGCATTTTAGATTCAAAATGAGGAAATATCCTTTGGTTTAAGTCCAAAATTTCCCCTGTTTTTTTTAATATTCTTTCAAAAGAGAAGGGTCTAATTCTCCCTTCCCTAGTGCTCTTTATACTCATTTACACGTGTAAAATGCTATTATTCTTTCTTGGAACCATATACCAAAATGCAAATTACTCTACACGATGAGCAAGCATCAAACCCAAGGACCCAGAGGATCAGGGCAAATCAGCATCCTAGCAGGAACAAGCAGGAGAGTCAACCTAAAGCCTGTCAGCTACTTTAGGGTGGTAATTCACATTCATGCCCTTACTCTGTGGCAAAAGGAAGGTGAGGTAAGTTCCTCGTGCTCACCACAGCCTGAAAGCACATGCATGACTGTAACTGCATTGCTGATCTTATGGGTTGACAACTTCTCTAGGGGTCCTCAGAATGACCCACTGTGACCCACTGTGAATGTCATGTACGTACAGAGCTGCAGTTCATGCTGTGAGTTCAAGGTGTAGGTGGCCTTGTCTTTATTATAAAGTAACGGTGGCTGAGTGTGGTTGGCAGTGAGTTTAGCAGGACTTGGTGACCGAGCCTGCTCCAGCTGCAAGCAGTGCCAAGGACAGGCTTAGACCAGCCCTGAGCAGCACACCCTCCCCTCCATTTGCTGTCTGAGTCTAGGCAGGCCTGAGGAGCAGGGCTGAAGGAGAGCCTTGGTGCTGTTGTACGGCAGCGAGACCAAAAGGTTTGGGGTTGGCCAAAGCTTTTCAGCTCCTTCCCTCCAGTGCCATTCTGGTTAAGCCTGTGCATTCTAGGGCTGCTGGATCCAGCTGTGCTCTGTCCCATCCTTTGGGTGGGCAGCCTCCTGAGGCAGGGCTTTTGTTTGCAAAGCAGTCTGGCTGGCCTTGATTTTCCTTAGAAAGCAGTAGTGCTTTGTAGGACTGTCAGGAAACATCAGTCTCCTCCACATACTCCTCTTTCTGCCTGGAGGAGAGGATGAAGTGGAGGAGCAATTTGGCATGAAAATGAGAAACAGGTCAAGCTGCTTGCAAACCTGGCCTCTGAAAAAGAGATAGGGAAAGAGAACAGAAAAGCAATTACTTCAGAAAGCCAGGTTACTCCTCACTCCAAATTAGTACATCTGATTTTAAAAACCCTGACCAAACTTTTTGTAGCTCTGCTGAGAGGTTTGCTAAAGGTGCTCTGTCACCACTGAAGCATCAATTTCCAAATCTGGAAGGAGACCACATTTCCACTTACCTTCACTCCAGAGTGAAACAACCCTTCTCTTCTTCGATGTTTGAGAGCCTCATCTGAAAAAAGCTTGGTGCTAGAGATAGGGAGAAAGAGGTTTAAGTTTATAAGGGTATCCAGATGCATAAAGTGTTGTCAAAACATCCAGGTAGTATAGTTAAGTCACTGACCATCTACAATTCTTTCTGAATTTTATTGAAGTTACTCAACAGCCTTCAGGGTAAGACTTGTGATCCTCACTCAAGCAGTGGCTTTAGTGTCTAGGAGGAATTAATATATGTATCAAAAATGCACTTGGCCTCTTGATGTATGTGCAAAGAAGTATTTTTGTGATGTGGCTCATTGCCAGTGTTCCTGAGAAAGTCACATATGTGATTCTTCCTCTATAAGCTGATAAAATAGTTAAATTAGGTTTTGAAATATTTCTAAATCTCTTTTTGTGATATTTAACCCTTATTTAGTAGGAAAATTAAAAAGTCAACATTTCTCTTATTCCCCTGAATTCCCAAACCAAGAGCTTCTTTCATCCATCACAGTGACAGTGATATGTTAACAGGCACCAAAACCTCTGTGTCTCCTCCTCTAAGGGCACTCCTATGAATAGTGAGCCAAGGGGACTTGGTCAACGAATTTCCTGACTTCCTTCATGGTTTTCATTTCTAATTTTGATGCTATGTTAGGATAAATGTTTCACATTTCTCGAAGTCTCTGGATGATTTCTGATCCTACTAGATTAATTCCAACTTCCTTTCCCTTGATAGCTGATTTGGATGTGGTAAATTATGTTCTGTCCATTCTGACCACTGCCCAAGTTATCCAATAATCATAGATTGCTGCTAGTCATGTCCATCTCTCCAAGAACAAATTAAAACATAACTCCTTCATATGTCAATTAAGACCCCTCTGCCTTGATTAACAGGATTTCTCCCCCTTTCTTTGGTGTGCTCACGAAGCCTACTAGATTTACAACTCAGTAAGTCAATGTCCTTTACCTACAGATGAGGCACAGAAAAGAGAGCAGATTATCCTGCCCATCCATCACTTCCCTGGAGAGGGGCAATATATGAAATTAGAATTGGTCATTCTCTGTGTCTTGTTTCATCTTCCACTAACACTGAGGGTGAAGAACAAATCACTGGCTATTTCAGGGTCTACGTGTGACAATGAAAACCTGGTCTTAAAAAGAAAAAGCAGATTTCAGCAAATTCAGAGAACAGTTAGGCAGAATCTCAGGGAGAAATTCTAAGTGAAGAAGTGCAGAAAGCTGATGGCTATATTAGAGGCAAAAGCAGTGCAGACAAGAAATAGCATCTACAGTAAACCCTATATAGTGACATCAGGAATGTGCCATTCCTTGAAATGTTAAAAAGGGAGTCTTGCAAATAGTAAAAACAAGGCAAGAAAACAATAAAAACAATTCTCCTAAATGTATGAGAAGCAGGAGCGAGGCAAAGGGAGTTGTAGCTCCATTACTTAATGGACACAGAGAACAAATAAAGCATGATGAAGAGGTGTTTGAAGTATTCAATGCTTTTTTGGTTAATCTTCATTCGAAAAGAAATTGCCATGAAGTCTCATTGCAGTGGTTGAAAAAATGTACTGACTGGTTTGCAATCGTCTCTTGTCAAAATGAGAAGGCATTTCAAGTTGGATTCTGCAGGGGAATTTTTTCCTTGGGACTATTTCTGTTCACTGTGTTCATTATCATGGTGGATGATGGAAGAGACTTCATGTGCAGCAGACACCCAGCTGGGAAGGAGCTATAACGAGATTGGAAGGCATAATAAGAAAAAGAGTAATCTCAATGAGCTGGAAGAATGATCTGGGCCCAGTGAGATGGAATTATTTTGAGAAAAGTTGGAAGTATTACACATTGAAATCAAACGCATAAAAACAGATTGCACAATAAATGCTGAGAGAGCAGTACAGAAGAACCGGAGCTGGGGTTTTGGCTTACTGCAAACTGAGCAAGCCAATAATATGTTGGTGTTTTGAGAAAGGTGAATCTTTGGGTAGGAGGTGTTAGCAGGCAGACGGTGTGAGAGCTACTTATGCCACTTCACCCAGTGCTGCTGAGATCCCACCTGGTGCAATGTGGCCAGATTTGGATACCATGTCAGAGACAATCTGGGCAAAGCAGGAAAAAAAGGAAAAGTTTCAGAAGGCACAAGATAAGTGGGTTTGGTTTTGTCTAGAAAGTAGATAACTGAGGGGAATAACAAAGCTTTCAATACAGAGAGCTGTTTTTTACTTTCCTGCTTGTCTCCTACAGGCAGGATGAGAAATAATTGGCGTAATATATAGAAACATACCCTAAGATTAGGTGTAATCTCCTGTAATATCCTACAGCCTGTAGGAGAGCTGTAAACACTGGGGAGCATGGGGAGAAGAAGGATATTGCAGAATTGCCTTCACTGGAAGTCTTCCAGAGCAGGTAAGAGGGTGTAGGGGATGGAGTTAAGCACCTCTCCAGATTGCTCTGATCTCCTTCTTGAGCCAGGCTATGGAACAGGGGAGAGATACTGGGAGATTGTATAGTCCATTCCTCCTCCCCAAAGCACAGTTAACTGCAAAACAGCATAATGGTGCTTAAAATAACCCCACAAAATAGGAACTAATACCTTTAATTTCTGCTGCACCACAGCAGAGTCCCAAGCTCTGTCTGACCTGGAAGAAGTGGCAGTAGCAGTCCTGTGCTGTAGAGGGGTCTGCCCTGCAGTCTGGGTGATGGTGTTGCAGGTTATGTGCAATATGTTTTACAACTATTAGATGTTCTGTAGGTCATCTTTTTTTGATATTAACCCATCCTTGAGGAGCTATATCCAAAGGGCTGGTGGAGGAAGAATCACAATGGTATGAAACTACATCTGAAGTGAAGCTGTTTGCAGGGACAAGGTGGTGTCTTCCCCGGCGTCCCAGCTCCCTCCCCACAAAGATGGACAGCTAGTCTCTGAGTCTGAAAAGAAGGTGGTCTTGGAAAAAAAGAGGATGCAAGTGACTCATCTGCCACCAGAGACAATCCCTCTCTCTGTTGTAACACCAGGGATGGTGATTTACACAGGAAGAGCCCTGGTGGATTTCGTCAGAGAGGGTGGTGAATGCAGAGGGCTGGAATTCACTGGCTGTGAGATGTAAAATGTTGGTTCTTGGGGCTGGGGACGGTTCCCCAATCCCTACAGGCCCTGGTGTGACCAGACGTCTGTTACAAGAGCAGCCCCGAGATGGGCACAGGGAGGCTCAGTGGGATGATGTGAACCCCTCTCCCTGTGCAGAGGATGAGAAACTCTGCCATAGCCCTATGTCTCAGTTTCATCTTTTTCCTCATGGTCTGTGTTTAAAAAAAAATAGACTTTGCCTATACTAAGTTACTGGGATGTTTGTCTCCCCAGAACCTACTACTCACAAAGAACTGGAGCTGCAGAGGTGCTCTCATTGCTTTTTGAGCTCTGGAGGAGAAATGAGTCCCAAGGAAACTTGAGTGTGAGTTTTGATCTTGAAAAAATGAGTTTCTCAGTCCCTCCCCACCTTGCTGGAGTCATTCCCACAAAATAATCATTGCTTTTGAAGCCAGGCCTACTTTTCTCTCGTGCTTGAAAAGCTGCTCCCTCCAGCTCTGCATACAGGCACTGATTGGCTCTTCTCCAAGTAATACTCAGTGAAGAAATGCCTGCTCGCGTACCTGCTGCAACTATTTACATTTCACTCTCTTTGGCAATAAATTAGTTCCACAGAGGTCTGAGCAACAGTTGTTTTGAGCAGGGAGGGAGTTTGGATTCTGCAACAGCATTTACACAGCCAGCCCTTATCTTCATGAGTATAAGAGAGCAGGGAGCTTGCTGATGCAAACTAACACCAAGTGAACTGTGTTTGCCAGCAGAGCAACTTCCCATGTGAAAACCCTGACTCCCTTCCTCTTGACGAGCCCATGGCACAGCCAAGTCAAGGACAGAGCCTCTTTTTTTCCAAAGCAACTGTTAATGGAATAAGTAATTCTGCAGACCTGTCTTTCACATCTCACTCACTTTATATGCAGTCTAATTAATTCTGTCGGGGAAAATAATTGGCTCGGATCAGGTCAATCCAACTGAAGTTCTAAATAACTTTGGTTGAGTGGTATTTATATTTCAGCAACTAGTCTTGGGTGAAGCACTCACACACGCAGAATACTAAGGCTGTGCTAGCTTGGCACAAAAATAGCGCTGTGGTCCATCAAGTGGCATTAAGCCCCATCTATAAAAAGCTGTGCAGCTGCCTCTGAAGTGTGGCTATCTTGGGAGAGGGGGAGGGGAGCACACCAGCCTGTGTCAGTGCTGGACAATGGGCAGCATGGACACACTGCCCTGCGCCAAGAGCGTGGAGTGAAAACCTTCTCAGCCATGGATTGGAAAGACCCTGCGAGGACACAAGAGTTGTGGAGGAAAAATGTCAAGGGTGCACTCATGCCAGGAGGGTGCAGAGGCAAGGAGCAGTGAGTGTTGGGGAGGGGCCAAGGTTCTGGACAAGGCTGTAAGATCTGGCGTATGGGAGGACACAGGGACAGAGGGGAATGGGGCATTACATGCGAACAGAAGGCTGGTATAGCTCTAAGCTGTGACTGTCCCCACCTGAGGGATGGGCCTGAGTGCTGCCAGGGAGGTGTTCTGACAGCTGGACTGCCATGGTCAATAAGTGAATACCATCCTCTCACTGTAATGTAGGGTGGGGTGTTCTCATCTGTGTTTTTTTAAGGCACAAGCATCTTGACTTAAGGACACATACGGAAGGCAGGTGTTACTGTGCTGAAGGTCAGAACTACATTTAAAAGTACCTTTAGTTTTCTTCATCCTACAGTTTCTCTTTGAACATTTGGGCCAGCACATCTCTCCCCCTCCACCCAACAAATTTTAGATCTGCAGCCAGATCCTCACTCTCCAACTCAGCCTTCATCTCCGCTTGCAACAGCATCAGCCCACTCTCTTGGATCCTAGAAAAGGAAATTCGTCTTTCCATCTGGTCCTCTTCAACTCCTCATTCAATAGGTAGCATTTGCCTGAGATAGCTCACCCCGTAGCAAAGAACAACATGTTTTGTGCTGCTCTGACTGCCACAAAAGGTCCACTTTCCTAAGCAAATTGTGTTAACTGGCTCTCCTACCGCAAGCCTCCTCTACTAGCCTGTGCTAGCTGCTGGTCTCTCCGGGGAAAGCCTGGGTAAATGAACAAGTGTGAACAACAGTGTCACAGCCCTCCGCACTTCCTCTCTCCCCAGTGCTAAAAATAAGATCTCATTTGTAAATAAGTTATCTCCTATTTTTATCGTGCTTTTGAGATGTGCTGGATTAACAAGTCCGCATCCTGACTCTCTCTCCAACCACAGTTTGCGTGCAGCCTGGGCAGTAGCTGTGCTTGCTGTGTCAAATCACAGCACGCTGTTGATGCATTTCCATCCTGCTCCAGAGGATGCATCCTTGCAAAGGTGAGCAGTTTTCATTCCAGCTGAGCTTCTGATTTCTCTCCCAGGATTACCAACATGACATGCATGCTGGCAGTTTCTGATCTTGTAATGAGGACACCAGTCTGCAAGACCTACCAGCTCATTCCCAGGTAGTAACTAAAAGGTGCAGAGCACTCAAGTGTCACCACCACACTCACTCCCCTGCTTCCTTTTGAGCCAGAAGCTGCCTGCTGACTGACAGGGTTTGCCAACACCGTCAGGATAATTGCTATGATTAAAGAGTCTTGTCTCCTTTCCCAGCCCTACAAAGGAGCTCACCAAAGTGAATGATTCTTTCATCTAACTCTCATGTTGACCCTGAAGTTAAATCCCTACAGAAGTCAATAGCCCTGAAATGAATTGGCACACAGAAATATATGAGTGTGGCTATGCTTACCATCTGCACACCAGGCTGCCATTCTCCAACTTTTCTATGTGTGTGGATGAGGTTGAGCTGGGGGGCATCATGGAGAAAAACTGCTCAGAGCAGATCATTTATTCTTCTCATTGCTGACCTAAAAGAGCCAAAGGGATCAAGCTGCTCAAATTACTGGGCTGCAATTGCAGCCATCACAAGCAGAATGGATCTAGTCTTGATGCAGCTAATTTGTAAACCACAAGCAATAAAATCATGGCAGCTCAAAGCCCAGGAGGTCATGTAAAACTGTGACTGGAACTCTGTAGTGCTTACTGCAGCCTGAACCACTGCTCTTTTATCCCAAGCTATACCTGAGCTACCTTTATCAAACCTATCCTGAAGGCATATATGACACTGGTAGTCAGGCTGTCTTCAGCTGGGATGGAGTCTCGAATTTCAAGGAAGCAGCAAGGGATTGAAGTTTGTCCAGCTTCATCACAGCACTGAAGTCATGGAGTACTCTAAATGGGGCAGTCTAAGCCTTCTGTTAGCTCTCAGAGCCTTCAAACCCAAGAAGGATTCTGGCTGTGCTGAATTCACTGCTGATGAACAAATGAAGTAAGAAGCCTCTGTTAATGACATAGAAAGGATCCAAGCTGGTGAGATAGTACAGAAATCTTGTAGCCTACCCCAGGATCCTCCTCCCACCACTCTCTCCTCATCCCACCACTCAGCTGGAGCAGAGTCTGCTTGTGATAATTTCAGCTCTTTCAGGTATGGTCCTAAAGCAGGACCAGCTGGATGAAATCCTATGACCTGTGTTATGAATGAGATAGGCAACATTCTGCCTTTAAGTCTATGAGTCTGGAAAAAAAGCCTGGCATCAAAAATAATACTCTGCCATAGGAAATTTCTATGAGAGTATTACAATTCCTTACTTCACCTTGAAGAATTTCCCCCTATCCTTCCCTGCCCTCACTTAAAGATTTATTTGGTTTTCTCTCTCCAGGCTCAATCCAATTAAACAAAAAAATTATTTTATTCATGTGAGTGTTCAGTGAACTTTACTCAGGAAAAATGCTGAATATACCAAAAGTAAAGAACATTTTTTATGTGACTAGGTTTTTCCTGGGATTTTTTTTCTTGCTCAGCAAAGCTCTTTTCCTCTTAAGTAAAGAAATGGCTGAAACCCCACACTTCAATATACAGACAAGTCAAACGTCAACGAAATGACAAAAACATGGAATGCTATTTTGTCTCTTTTATTGGTCACTGAATTTCTTTTCCACATTGGGAGCATTTCCATACAAGCGATTAACAAAATAAGACCTTGATCCTCTGAATGTAAGAGGATTTTAAAACAGCAAAATTAAGCTCTTGGAATATAAGAATGGTTAGACTTAAGATTGTCTGGGCAATATTCATTTGATTCCCATTTTCATATGTATTATGATACTATCTTTCATCTTGTACCTACGTACTTGCATACTAATTTTTGCCTGGGAACCTCTCCTACATTCACCATCCAAAATAAATTGTGATCTCATGATCAGCCATTTCATACTTTTCATCAATTCTCTTCATTATTCAGAGTGCATCTCATGCCTTATTTACAATCCGCAATTCAAATTGTGCTGTGGAGGAAATGGACAGCAATTTCCTGATTAACTTTCCTGCCTAACCTCCTGTGGTACCATCCAAGTGCTTTCCAAGTTTTTCTGAATTTGTCTAGACAGCTTCTGTGTGAGATCTGCAGGGTTGCCTGGATGCAGGGGTGTTAGAAAAAGATCTGGAAAATGGGATCGATAAGAACAAGCATTTGCAAGGCGACCTAATAATGAAGGAGAAATGAGACATGGATTAGCCATGTGTACAGAAGGACAGCTAGGAGCCTGAGGGAAGGCAAAACTGTCTGTGGGTAAGCAGGGACACTGACTCCTATGAGGGGCTTGGCTGGCTGTGACAGCAGCTCTGTGAGTCTGTTAATGCCATCACGAATCTCAGTGGCACATGGCAGCCCTCCTCCCACCCTTCCCATCTCTGCTGCTGGAAGGGAACATTACCAGCAAGTGTTCTTTCTTCACTGTCAGGGGCTTGGCAGTCAGACTGCTGCTAGGGGAGGGTGTGCTGGACACAATGGGGAAGTGGTGCTGAAAGCCCCAGAGGCAGGTTCCAACTAACACGAGGTGAAAACAGCTGCAGCAAGGTTACTGATGAGACATTGCATCAAATTCATCCCCTGTCCATCACACTCCAGTTCACTGGAGCTGCAGTCCAGGCCAGGAGACAAGGCCTGTGTCCAACATAAAAAAAATTTTCTTCTCAGACATGAGGTCACAAAGATGAGGAGGTTCTCACAAGGACCAGGGGGAAAACAAAGAGCAAGAGTCACTTGTTAATGATTCCCAATGACTGGCTGAAAAGGGCAAGTGCATATTTTCCCCTTGCAGGAGGGCAAGCACCTCGCCATGTGTACAGGCATCCTTCACCTCTTCTCCCAGAGTGTCCATCCTTTCTCCTTCTGAACCCATCCATACTTCTTTCTGATGTATTCATAGCTGTCTACTCAAGGACGCCTCAGCTGGAAGGTGCAAGTGTTGTTGCACCAAAGTGCTGAAAAACCCAGGGATTAACAGGGATTAAGCAGATCCACATTTACACTGCTCATACTGCTAGTGATTGTACTGCGTGCTTTGAAATCTCCAGGGGATATAATTCTAGGTTTGCCATTCCACAATGAGACTGTTTCTCAATTAAAAAGCAATCACATTTTCTTAAGAGGAAGGAAAAATGGCTCTAAGAACTATTATTAGCAGAGCCACACAGGTGGATTACAAATATAAATTGAATGTAATTGAATGTTCTGTAGGGGAGGAAAGTTTTGATGTGAATTTATGGATTAGGTGGTTTTGTTTTCATACTGGTCAAGGGAGGTACGTGTGTGTGTGTGTATATATGTGTCTGTATTTTAGGTGTGGTACAGGTAGTTAATGCTTTGAATGATAACAGAATGTGATTATTCCCGCTTTTCTGATTTTCTGTCTTTATATCCTTTCTGGACCTGAAGCCTGCAAATATGTTAAAGGCTGAATCATAGCCAGGAAGCTGTCAAACAACTGTATTTCAGGAAAACTTAGTGTCATGCTTGGATGGCTCTGTCCCGAAGCTAAGCTCCACACCATTGGAATAGCATGGCAGAAAATGGCATATTGAACCACGCAAAGGTATGGATCAATGAAGTCATTAGCAAAGTGACCTTATGGATAGGGGAGACAATGCAGAAGCCCTGTGTGATGGAAGCTCAAGAGCCCTCTTTAAAAGCAGGCTGTACAGTAATGACTGGTAAAGCAGAGAGCAGCAATGTATTAAGGAGGCCCTTTACAGCAACCCCCCTATAACTGAATTTCCAGGAACAAAAGAACTTTTCTCTCTCTTTTGTTCCAAGCTTTCTTGGATCTCTCACATCGGCAGTGTTAAGAGCCTGGCTGAGGGAAGGCAGCCTTGTTGCTATCACCGTGGGTGCTGGTCCCCTTTCGTGGGCATGGTTGTCCCCTACCCCTGCCTCCTGCTAGGTTCAGGGTGGGCACAGGGTAAGGCCCCATTAGGGGACAGGCAGGAAAAGACAAACAGCAACTTTGCAGAGAGGATCTAGCACTATGAAGCTGTGAGGTTTTATGATGAAGCTGTAAACTGCCCCCCATAGCATCGCTTGGCCAGCTAATATCTTGCATAATAAATGGAGTGAGCACAGAAGGTTTATCCATTTGAGCATGTCTGTCCCTATTACGAATTCACCAAGAGGAGTGAAGTAGGCACCAAGCCTCCACGAGGCAAAGTAAATAAAATAAAATGAAAATCTAATTTTCTCTAGATTCCTACAAGCCTTTAGGAGGACAAGAGGATTGGAACAGATATTTGTTTTCCTATAGATTTCCAATCATCTTTTTGTTGCCTCAAATCACCTCTACATACTCAGTGCCTGTTTATTTCTCCTCCATTCCATAAAAAGAGGGAAATAGGTTGGGGGAGTCTAATTACTGAAGTGTAATTAAAACAATTTAAAAATTACTTAATCAATTTTCTAACAAGTGATCTTTTTGGTAACAGCTGTACACAGGCAATTTATTAGTTACTGAAGCCAACCTTGTTTTTTAATATAAACAGACTAATTAATCAGTGGTTAACTCTCTGGTAATGACCAGCTCTGGCATGTAATTATTGCTGCTGTCATGAAGCATAATAGCTTATTTCCCAGGGTTATTATGCAAATTGCCAACATTGACCAGTCTGTGTGAAGTTTAAAGCACTTTTCTTGATTATCTCTCATTTCCACATTCTCAGGACATTTTGAAACACATGTTTTTCCTGAAGCGAAAAGTTTTATGCAGCCTTTCTGTTCAGTAGCACATTTCTGGTCACGCTGGAGTGAAACATCCTGGTTCTTCCGGATTTTGATTGCTGGAGGGGAAAAGGAGAAGAAAAAGAGTTTATTACCCACATTAGGAACCTGCTCTATGTTCACCTTTTTGTATGGGCCTGTGGAAAGAAAGAACCAAGATCTCCAACAGGCAGAATTTGGAGGTATTTACTTTACCATTTACCTCATTTTGGATGTGAGGTCCTGCACATCCACTGAAGTGTGGCAGACCCCTGTAGAGGAGAGCCAAGAGCTCCCCACAGCTCAGTAGAAGGCAGAAGCCTGAATGCAGGCACATAGGAGAAAAAGCTCAATGTAAGACTAGCAAGAGAAGAAGAAGCAAGACAAGACAAGGAACTTCATGGAGTACCCAGAGCTCACAAACAGTGGACTAAGTGTTGCTTGGGATTAGAAGAAAGGGAAAAGAAAATACCACAGAAATGACCTAGTCCTGACTTAGGCCTTTCAAAGGCTTTGGGACAATGACCAAGATAAGGGTAATACATGGAATAATAGCACTTAAAAGGAGGCAAGGGCATTGAGTAAGGCATAAAAGTGTCTGAGGTGAATATGCATATCTGGAACATGGATCTGTGGACACGGCAAGTACACATGGACAGATAGGTGGACAGATGTGTGCATACAGCCAGCCTGTAAATCACCTCCCAGCCCCTCCTTCTGCTCACCCCATGGTAATTACCTCCCAGCACTGACCCAGTGTAAATGGTGCATGCACAGGGACCCTGGGGCTGCCCCTTCTGCTCCCCCATCGTTACCCAGCCCTGTGCACATTACGGAGTTAAAGATTATTTTTAACAGATCTAATAAACCTGAAACGTCCAGAAACAGATGCCAATTTTTATCATCTCTCTGGAGTTGGCAATAAAGAGGTTCACAAAAAGCCAGCAGGAAGGAAAGCAGAACGAGCAGAGGGGCTGTTAGAGAGGAGGTGTCGGGCAGTTGCAGGCAGCAGTCAGTAGAGCAGTAAAAGCTAATAAAACCTTGATGTACAAACCACACTAATGAAAGAACAGGTATTGCATTAGTACCTTCCATTTCCTCGGACTTCACACAGCAGCTGGTGGAAATAGCACTCTTGTTTTTGTAGATAAACAGATCCCAAGTGAGCTATTCCTGAGCATCACTGTCAGCCCATTGATGTGCAACAACCCTTCAAAATCCTTCAGATGAAGCCATGAACTTTCATGAGTTTTCACACTGCCACCTCTCCCTAGCCTTGTGGTATACAAAGGGCTCAGGGCTGGCTTTGAAGGTCTGAGTCAGCACCAGGGAAGGAAAGGAGGGGGGAAGGGAGAGAGAGAGAGAGCGGGAGGGAGAGGTGGCCTTCTTCCACGGCCCATTTCTGCCCTGTTAGACCATCTATGTTAACCTCAGGAATGTGAACGGAGAACTGGAAGGAAGGAGTTGCTGCAGTGGACTAGACATGAATCTGAATTTCTGCCTGCCATAGCCACCCCTGTCTATTTCCTGTGATGAAGGCACCCAGTTCTCTTTCCCCATCACCAAAAACCTTCCACATCCATAGCCTGCTGTGGGGTTAGATCACAACTGGGAAAAAATGAGACTGTTTCCTTAAAGGCAGCATTACATACAATTGTCCAAGTCATGAGTAGGATTGAACCAATTTTGAGAAATTTAGCACTGTTCCACCACTGGTGAAGGCAGAATAAGCCCTGGACATTATTTTTGGCAAAGAAATTGTTTATTTGTGGCTCAGCATCCAGAGCTGGGGTCAAACCAGCTGCCACTTAACTCAAAGACCAAACCCAGAAGGAAGCAGAGGAGCAGCTTTGCTGGCTGGAAGCACGCTGTGGAGGCAGTGGGTTTGGTTCTGGCTGCTCAGGCTGCAAGAACTTAAAGTGTGACCTGACAGCCCGGGCATTTACTGCCAGTGCTGCAAGATTGCATGGGCTGTAAACAGGCTGCAAATGTGCCAGCAAGTGCTCTTCTTGCTGGGGAAGGACAACCAGACCTTTTGTCGGGGTCTGTGTCTGCCCTTTTGCTGTCACTAGAGACAACAGGAACGTTTTTGCTGGCATCAGTGTCTTTCAGCAGGTGTAAAAGCAGTCTCCTTCTGCAAGGGCAGACACAGGCTCCAACAGCAATGGGTCAGACACCTGAATGTTGTATCTCCCAAACACCAGGAAGGAGCTGAGATATGTAGCCTGTGTTCCATTGTGACTGGAAGGAGGAGAAGGCAGCCTGCCCGACTGCAAGGCAGGACAGCAGCTGGCTGAACATTACCCTGCATGTGTATTTCTCTGTTTTCTCAAAGGTTTTATGACTCAGAAGTTTGTTTTCAAGGGTTGCAAAAAGGGAAATTATTGCATTATTTCTTGTTTGTGTACCGCAGCATGGTGTCCAGGAGCACAGGTGCTCTTACATCTCTTGATACCAACAGAGCAGAGATTAATCTGGTCCAAACCATCAAATTTTTACCAAGCATTGTGGGGTACCACTCCCCCCAGTAGCTGGCAGAAGCGAGCGGTTTGGTAACTGATGCTACATCTTCCATCAGAAAGTGCATGGAATTAGGGCAGCCATAAATTTCCTCCAATTTGGCATTGAACCGGAGGCATAGAACAAGCGTAATTTCCACATCAGGCTGGAGATGTAATAGGAAAGCCATCTAACAGGTGAAAAATGAAATGGCCCCTGACACGGGCAGTTACTTCCTCCTGCCTGTCACAGCTTTCCCCACTGCTCCCTGAAGTCTCTGTGTAATATAAACTGTGCTCGTTTCACAAGCTCACTGCAGGCTAAACAGCTGTTAATCGCCCTCGACTGTGCAGCTGTAATCATCTGCAGGCATTTGGCTCCTGCGTGGAATATCTCCACACTGCTGCTGAAAGACAGCATTGAAGTACGTGTTGTACTACCCAGACTGCTGGTAGCCTGGGGTGGGCTGCAAAATCTGATGCTGCAGAAGCACAGCCATCCCTGTGGGCTGTCAAATCTTGCTGGAAACCTGGGTACCCCCCTGTGCTTTCATGACCACGACCACCTTGGCTGTGTCCCTGCAGGTCACAGTTTCACCTCCCAGCAGCAGGGTGCACGTGCCTGAGATAGAAAGCACTCGGCACTTGGAAGGGCACCAGATTTTTGATTCATATTTTGATGGTCCAGGTTGCTGACAGGCCCCTTGGAGTGAGGATGGAGCAGGCCCCTACTGCCATGGCCTGGCCTCACGGTCTGGGAGGTGATCATGCAGGATGAGCCCTGCAGGATGAGCCCGGCAGGCAGAGGTGTGGTCGGTGTGGAGATGGACGGTGTGAATGCTGGATGGGGAGGCAGGTGGGTAACAAGCACAGGTTACCAGAGCATGGTAGTAAAAGCCTTGCTCAGTTAGTGCGTTGTTTGTTACATGTTCCTAAAAAAACAGCCGCTTCTTTGCTTTTGCTGCACCTTCCGCTTTGGGGTCCAGCATCACAGGCATGACTTGATGGTTCCCTGGTCTTGAAGGAACCCTCCTCTTTCTACAGTAGACCACTCTCAGATGCACCTCAACACCACCAGGAATGCTTTCCACCGTCCTAAAATCATTTAAATGGGTTTCATTAGCAAAAGAGGATCTGCTTTGAAAGAGATATTTTCCTTTAACAGAGATTCCTCTTTGTGGTTACCCTGTTTTAACACTCCAGTCTTGGTTTTGAAGTATTTAACTGAAACCCGAGTGATTTTTCCCTGCTCTTGTGGTCTTTCCTAGTATGCTATATTTCCTTTCCTGAATATCCACCTGCATTGAGTGAATGCAGTCTTTTTTTTAATACCTGATATCTTCAGTGTTTGCTGTTTCAATTGCATTAGCTCCTAGCTCACTGTATACCTACTGTATAAGCAAGGGGCCAGGAAATTTGTTAATTTTCAAAACAAAATGAATCCTTAGGCTTAGACCTGTATGGCTGATGAGCAACATAATGTTGCGACTATGGTTTGATTAGACCTTAATGTTTAAAATAAATGAATCTTCTTTAAGTGGTGCTTACACTCTTTTTTCTGCCTACTCAGTCACCATCAGGAGACATGGTGGAGCTTGATTAAAAGAAAAGGATTTAAAAATCATGTTCCTATATATGGTCACCCAGACTGAATTTGAAATGTTTAAATACGCTTGTCTGCTTTGCCTTCATGCTAATCGATCACAGAGGTGAACTGGCTCACTTTCTGTTAGTTAACCAATTAGGCAGCAGAGCTTACAAGCTCCAAGTCAAATATTGGCCAAGATAGCTGTCTGTCACATTTGAAAAATAGATTTAGGAGTTAATGGTCTGTCCCTAGATATATTGTGAGAAAAAAAATTGGACTAAATGTGTAGAATCAATTATTTACTGTGCACGATTCTCTCAGTTTTTCTCATTCAAAACACAAGATAGTTAAACACATGCCATTATCTCCACTTTTCTAGATTCATAGATCTTAAGGCCAAGGGGGTAATTAAGATCATCTAGGTTGACCTGTAGCTTAATACAGGCTAAAAACTCTGTTCTGATTATTTCTGCATGGAGACCATAATTTTTGCTTGAGCAACAGCACATCTTTTAAAAAGACAGCTAATTATGGTTTGAAAACATCATGTGTTACAGAATCCAGTACATCCCTTTAAGCTGTTCAGATAATTACCCTGGTTGCTAACATTTTTTTCTTGTTTCTAGTCTTTCAGCTTTCAGCTATGGAATCTTATTATGCCTTTACATCAGCAGATTACAGATCCATCTGCCACCAGAAATCCCTTTCATAATGACTTGTAAGTCAGGATCAAGTCACCTTTTGTCATCTCTTGAATAAACTAAATGCACTAAGATTTGTTAGCCTTTTACTATAAAGCCTGGTAGCCCCATCTTGGATTATTCTTGCAGCTTCCACCTGAACCTTTTCTGGTTTTAGCTTTTTATTAGGCAGGCACAAAATTTCCTTAGAATTGCCAAACCCCATAACTGGCAATTCCCTGCCTGGGGACTGCATTCATTCTCATATAGTTCTGAATTAGTCATTAACTCAGAAAGAAGGGTTCATTGGGCACTAAGCTGAAACTTGTCTGGTTCTGGAGTGCAGTGATGGTGGCTTGACTGTCCCTATTGCATTCATAGAAACTGAAATCCGAGTCAGTAACACAGAAAAACTTAGTAGTTTAAAAACCCAGTTTCCTGATGTTAAAAACCTTTTAAAGCCAAATCATCCTAGAGTAAGAAATGCAAGACATCACAGTACTTTTGTTTCCCTGCAGCTCAAAATGAGTAAAGAAGAGGTAGAAAAGTTCAGAGAAGAAGCAGAAAAGTTCAGAGCAGGACAAGAAGAATGATCACAGATACAGTGAAAATACTTTCATTCATGGAGTGATTAAATAGACTAGACTTTGTCAGCTTGGAAAAGAGTTGATTGAGGAGGGAAGGTGGCAGAATACAACTGAAAATGAGGCAGAAAAGTTGAATGGCAATGACTGAGTGCAATAATGAGAGAGGTATTGAATGAAAAGACAGAGTGAACAAAAAGACGCACTTCTTTATCTGTCCTCTCACACACTTGGATGTTTCCTGTCATGCAGCCTGTGTGGCAGCTAAAAGTCTACATGTATTCCAGAAGCAACCAGGCAAAGGAAGGGAAGAAAGACCCAGTAAAGGCCCCCAACACCAGCCCAGACTGCCTGGGGGACACATAGGGCCCAGAGGGGTTGGAGGGGAGGTACAGGGAGGTGCTACCTGCGTTTGTGCTGCTCAGTTGTTTGTACTCCAGGCAAGCTGGTCACTGCTGGAGGGTCATTTTGGAGGGCCTTTGTTTGCACTCTTTCCAGCTGTTCTCGTGGTCTTAAAATGGGAAGTGTAATTGGGATTTTTATACAGTTGCTTACTGCATGCCCCAAAGCCACACAGCTGCCCAAGAGAAAAAATGTTGCATTGGTAAAAAGAACCAGACTGGCTTGAAATAGGCAAATGCAGCTGAATACAAATGCACACACACACAGAGGGAAAGGAGATAGTAAAGAATATAAATTAGAAGGATGGAAAACCAGCAAAAATCTTAATGAAGTGACAGGATACCAAGAAAAAACCTAAGGCAACAGGGTGAATGGCAGTAAAAAAAAGATTTTAGTACGTCTCGTAATACAAAAAAATCCTAACAATGATTCTAGTCTATAAAAACATGTTTTTAATGTAGAAATGTCAAATAGTTTCAATATATCTTCTTGTTCCAAGCATTTTTTTGAAAAGTCTGCATGAAGAATTCACAGAGGGTGAAGATGAAATCTGTTCCCTTCCAACAGTAGCTTGGCAATGTGTAGAGCTAATAAGCTGGCTGTTTTTAACCAGTAGGTCTGGGTGCAGCAAGAACTTGAAAGAGCTGGATGAGGAGATGTGTGGGCTATTAAAGTTGGTAAATCATGGGAATGCTAGAAAGGCTTGCCTGGAGGAAAAGAAGATACAGAAATTGATAATTATAGACATATCATCCTGCTGCAGACAGTCAGCCAGAGCACAATGGTACAATTTCATTAACAACAAGGCAAAAACAAAAAAAGAACTACACTTAACAGTAATCAGTTTAGGCTTGAGGGAAACAAATTGTTCAATACCTTCATGGTATCAAATCTATTTGTTTGGTGGCAGAGGTGATGGAAATAATTTATTCATATTTCTCTAAAGTATTTGATATTGTAATAATTGTTTTATTGACAATTATTCCAAATAAAAAGTCATATTAAAAATATGGTAACATACTAGGTCTAAAGCCCGCTGTTGAGTATAGGGCTATCTTCAGGAGGAAACTGTTGGCTTTCTTGACCTGTGGTGTCTAACCCTTGGCTGTATGAATGACTTAAAAGCAAATCTACAAATATTATTGAAGGCTGGGGAGAGAGGATAATGAAGACACACCATTGAGCCAAATTACTCCTTAAAGTGGGAGCCTGAGAATATTGTGCACTTGAGTACAGCCAAAAGTGAATTGATTCTTTTAGGGAGAAGATGAGCAGGCTGCACTTCCAGAAAGGAAGATGCTTCCTTGAGTAACAGCAGCCCCAGAAGAGATTTGACCCCAGCCTACATAGCTATACCAAGAACAGAAACCTGATCCTGGAGGGCTCTTTACCCTACAGGCTTAACAAGATCCAACAGTTTGGAGCTGAACCTACAAAGCTTCGTTTTGAGCTTCATTTTGAGATTCACTCTTTTTAACACCGGGAGCTCCTAGCCATCTAATTGCTTCTGAAGGCTTCTCACAGACTCTTTGTCACCCTAGAAGCTCTTTTATATGGGATGTCATACCAGAAAAGCCATTTTCACTTTAATCAGTAAGTGGACTTCTAAAAATTTCCATATGCCTACTCTTTTTCTCACTCACAGACCTTCTAGAATTAGTCCATGGACACCTCAGGAGACCAAAGTGGCCCATCCACCCCTTCTGTACACAAACACATCTGCACGAGTCTCTGAAATGGGCACAGTGTTGCCATGAGAGTTTCACTGGAAATGTACAAATGGTTCCTTCACCTCCTTGGTATTTTCTCGTGTCACCTGCATAACCATACTGTTGCATGGAACGCTCAGCTGTGTGCCCAGGCTGATAATCCTCATCCTTTTCAGTGTCCTGCTGTCCAGCTTTTATGTATCTCTGTACTCTTTCTTCCTACAGACATTATCTAGCTCCTACATTATGAATTCCCTGGATTGCTATGTATAAATGAGTTGCCTCCTTCACTACTTCATATTCCCTTATTTTTAGGCTCAGCCAGAACATTATCATTGATAATTTTAATAATTTATTTCAGATAAGAGTATTAAATGCAGCCAGCTTGCAAACTGATAGTAAGCAGAGATCTTTATTGCCCATCCTAATTCCTCACCATCTACAAATACTCTTTGACTTTGAAAGGAGATGGATTCAGATTTAACCAAGCAAGTTATGTTAGGATTAGGATTGCAATTCTGTACTTAGCCTTTTTTTCCTTCTCAGACTGCTAGACAACATTTCTGCCTCAGTTATTTCTATAACAGCAAAGAGGGACAAAGCCAGGATTCGATTAAGTGAAAGAATGAAAGGCAGAAAAAGTGTTCTTCAGTGGTGCAGGATTGTTTCTTTCTGCAGAAGCACACAAAGTGCCTGTTTGTTGTGTGTGCAATTGCCAAGCTGAGAAGTTATAGACAATATTGATTTGGGCTCCCAGCTCTTTGGAAGCAGGCACTGGGTGGAAGCCAAGAAGGCTGAAGTCTAAATGTGAAGTCATTTGGGCTCAATGAGCCATTCTTTGAGAGAGGGGACCCTTCTTTTCAGTGTTTGCACCTGTGTGTGCTCTGTGTCTGTGCATAAGGAGCTAACAGGAGGCAGCATTGTCCAGACACCACAGCAGGGAAACCAAGGGAAGGATACTTCCCACTAGTTCGTGGTTCCAAACTCTCTTGCTGGGTTGGCAGGCAGTCCGTGTGAACTCTTTCCTAGCCTACATTTAAGTGCCGTGAAATGGGTATAACATGATGCATAACATGTTGAGGGCGTTTGGAGGGGTCTAAATGAAAGCCAAAAATAAACAAGTACTAAGTTTCATTCTGAAATTTCACTAATCCTTTTCCTGAATTCTGATGGATAGACACTTCTCACATTGCTTCATGGCTGTGTAAACCACAAATCTTCTTTCACCAGCCATGAGATGATTTAATTCAAATTGATTTGGTTTTTATTTTTTCAGGTAAGACTTACAAGATTACACAATAATTGTTTGACAGTGACTTCACAGAAGTAAGAAGAAATATAACTTTACCAGCCCTTCTGGGACAGTTTTTGTACCAGGTGTGGAAGGTGAACTCTCCATAACTACAGTTGTCTGCCATTTGAAATGTTTCTGTCATGTTCTCCTTCTGAGGAGGGAAGCTTGATGACAGAGAGGGAATTTCTCGATCACAAAACTGGTTGGAAAGTGTGAATTTGAACCATCTTTTCTGCTTTTATAAACAATACAATTTACATAACAACATTTACATGGCTTATGACTCTATCTGGTTTTTATGGCCTGTATATGTGGAAAACGTGTGCCAAAGGACAAAAGCACTCCCAGAGATCGATATAATACAAACAGCCCTGCACAGCCAGCCTGCAAGAAAAATGTGATGGTTGACAAATTCTTTGCTCCCCGCAGTACTCTGGGTTCTTGGCTAACCTCAAACATGCATCAGTTAAAGTCTATGTGGATGGCAGGGTTTTGCTCACATCGGCATTGTCTGACCTCTCCATTTCTACTGCATATCTGTGTCACCTCCTGATTGCTCTCTCTGTAAAATAATCCTCCTTAAATTATTTAGATACATATTCTGCCTTCCCCTTGGCTGCTGTTCTAATTCTGGTGAGTGAAATGACCTCAATTAGAAATTCTTGCTAAAACATACAACACCACTGAGGGGGTTGCAGTTGTCTTGTCCCTTCTTGCTTTTCTTAAAGCCCCATTTTGTACGTGTTTGCTTGTCTGCAACTCATTAGCTCCTGTCATTGCTTTCCCTTAAAACAAAACCAACTAGAAGATAATTACTCAGTTTGCAAAAAGAAATTAAAAATGCCATAATTAAGGTTACAGTTTTCCTTTTTATATCCTTGAGGGGATACTATGTTCCCTAATTATATAATCATACAAAACCAAGCGCCATACACACATATGTGTATGTTTTGTATCAGCAGGGGGTTTTTTATTATTTCATTAGAAATGCTTCCAGTTTGTGGCAGCAAAAGCAAGACTGGTATGATGGCTGTTAATTTGTAACTCAGAGCCTTTTATTGTTGCTCATGTTACTATTCTAATTAAGACATGCAGTATTGAATGTTGCTTAACAACTCTGTTTTAGTGTCACTTCCAAATATGTTTTGCACATTATTCTTATGTCAAATTCATTAATAATATGGTTCCAAAAGTAGTTGTTTTTTGACAGAGGACTTCANATATTTTTTTCTTAGAAATTATTTGGAACTTGCTCTGAAATTCAATTCTGTAGCCCACCAAAAATTTTATCACGTTTTTACTTTTTAATTCACCCATCTGAAAGTTCTGGTCCTTCCTCATCCATTCTTCACTACCCATATGAAAATCAGGACTGATATCATTGAACTCTGACCTCTGCATGAGCCAGGACTCTCCTTCAGGTCAGGTTTTCCAAGGTAATTCCTGGTTGTCACACCCATGTGATCTGAAGTTTATTGAAAATATGCTTCAATTTTTTACCTCATCTTTGCAAAAGAAAGATATTTTGTGGAGAAAACCCACATCTGTCTGACATGATTTGCCTTTCAAAAAACTCTCCTGGCTCATGATTAATAAATAATTCTCTCAGAATGTACAGTTTATGGTCCAACTGTTTGATCCCTAATCTCCAATATTAACTGTGGATTAACTCATACTTGCCTGGCACTTTATGACTGCATCCTACATGAGAGGCTCTTTTGCATTCTTTCATTAATCTTAGTAGTGTCTGGTTTGGACTCAGTATCCACACATGGCCTCCACAAGTTTGTTGTTAATATATTTTTTAACTAATTCAGAGGCAAGGAAAAATTTAGTTGTCTTTTTTTATCCTAAGAGCTCCATTTATTGACCCATTATTTTTCTGCAGTTTTCATTCCTCCTGAAATGCTGATGACATTTCCTTTCTATAAATATTTATACAGTTTCTTCTTGCTTGGGTTTTCCCCCCTTTTGCTCATCATGTTCTAACGTTACTCATGTTTCTTCCTATAAACTCTGAAGATTGCTGTGCTGTTATTTTTTTCTGTACCCACAGTAATACCATCGTTTCTTTACTGGAATTCTGGAAGTATGGCCAAATTCCACCCTGATAGCATTTGTTGGATTTGGCAGATGAAAACCAAACAAGCCACATCTGGCAATGGATTCGTGTGTAGATAGATTGCAAAATTAATCTTATATTTACTTCAAATATTTACTGACGTCAAAAGACACCTTTCCTTTTCCTCCTGCTTTTCCCCCCTCCTTTTCCCCCTACATTTTTTTCTACCATACATCACCGTGTGCTGCATCCTGGAGTCATGGGCCAGCATCTCCTGGCATCTAATTGTAGTTACCCTCTTGCTCCTAACACCAAACCCCTCTGGCACTCATGTTGAAGGCTGCTGGACGAGCAAGAAGGAACGGTGTCTTCCCCTTGAGCCACTGGGCAGGAAAAAGAGAGAGGACTGAGCACAGAGGTGTTTGGCTCTGCTGAAGTCAAGCAACACATTTTCTGCTTCTGGAAGATGTTCAGGCGGCAATTTTTTTTTCTGCATCATCTGTTACCTCAATCAAAATCTCACAAATGTATCATTTAATGGGAAAAGAGGATTGGTTAAGAAAAATGGTTGAGGTAAAATCCAGGAAAATGAAACGTATTTGGGGAAAAAGGAGAAGAGCTCCACTTCAAACTCAGTCAAATGAACATGACCTTGCTCTATTTTGTAAAACACTGTTGCTGTTTTTTCATCACGTCTAGCAAATATGCAGGAAGGGTGCTTCCAGGAGAAGAGATTTATTATGGCAAACTATAGTCTATGGCCAAAGTCAGGGTAGCCTTTCTCACTGCCTACAACTGTAGGAAGACATTTGAGATGACAGCAACCCAGCTGTCTGCAGCCTGTTGAATGTGATTATCAGAGAGGTACCTGCTGGGTTTTTTAATCTGTGTGAATTTATTATGGAGGTATAGTGTAGAGATTCCAGACCTGGTGGCTGTGTGCACCAGTATCCAGTATTTTGCTGTCCTTGCTGCCAGTTACTATGGCTTGTAAATCTTCTCACTGGCAACAGAACTATGATTCAGTTTTGACCACCTGTGTGAGAGCAGAAGAGACAAACTAAACCAGGCTACTTACACCTAATGCCACTTTTGGTTTATTTATCTTTTCATCACTTTGATTAGCAGTAGTGCTTTGAGACTCTCACCATGGACTGGAGCCCCACTGTGCTGCATGCTGTGCAAGAACAAAATGAAAAGGAAGTACTTGCCCTGATTTACTTTTTCAAGATAAAAACCCACCCAGACGGCAGAATGTGAAAAAGGAACGATAGTCATCATAGCAATAGTGATGCATCAGGGTTATAGGCAAGGGATGTGAGTCCCTGCAGCATTATCCCTACAGAAGGATAATGATTGCTTTAGCCAGGGAAATGGATGTTACACCAACAGACATGTAAGAGGGTGAGGAACAGGGTAAGATTCTTGCTGGGCAATTGCATCATCTTATATAAAATACATGATTCAGAAAGAAAAGGCTGTGGAACCAGGGGAAGAGCCTTGGAGCCCCAAAACATGAAGAAAGGAGAGAGAAGACCCCCCCCAGATGAAGGGACAGGAAAGAAGTGCAGCAGTTGCCTGCACTGAGAGCGCTGGACCAGCCAAGATAAGGGATAAGGAGGAAGGTGGAGTCTTGAAGTCTGATTTAGAACAGGTCATTAAAGACTTGCCTGTAAATCCCTTGCTGGCTTGTGTCCCTAATGATATCTGAAGAGCAAAAATACATTATTTCCATGTCCTCAATTCCTATGTGTAAAGCAGAAAAGGCTATTCACAGGCAGGTAGAATAAGCAGACATGCAGAGAAAGCAGCATCCCTGCCTGAGAGCTGTGACTGCCCAGGAAAGAGGAAAATGAGGGATTAGAAGCGGCTCACACCTTCTCATCTCCCCAGTGCAGGAAGAAGGGAGCTTCAGGGAGCTCTTGTAGAAGTCAAGAGCGGTGACAGCAAAAAAGACAGTTGAAAAAGGAAACGTGGGGAGTCCAGGAATGATGCTGAGGTCACCAAAAGCACATGGAAAAGGAAACATGAAGAAAACTATTGAGATGCCAATAATGCAACTGGCAAGAGAGCAGATGAAATCCACCAAGAGATAAAGAACCTCAGGACAAGGAGGGTGAGGAAATGGCAAAATAAATAAATATCAAGGTCATGCCAACAGATCCCTGTGTGTGTGCATCCAGTAGACCCTGGTTTTCGTGCTGTGTCCAACAATGCTGCTTCACTGTCTTCTCCAAAGTGGCTGGACAGAGCAGATGGTGAACAAAGATGCTGGCCAGAAGCCATGGGGCTGGTGTTCACCGAAGGGATTGGTTCTGCTGTGATCTTCTTCCCCTGCACATCGCCCACCTCTGCCCCAAAATGCACACCTGAAACAGGCCATTTTCTAACCACTGTGCTTTTTAAAACTCGTCCTACATTTTCTGCTCATGGCTTGTGACACAAGCCTGTTTATGTTTATATCCACTTTGGTTCATTTCTCTGTTTCTTCATGTTTGGATTTACACCTCTGCTTTGTGGTGTGTGAGATGGGAAGAGCCTTTATATAATATATGGCAGGCAATGTTTATTAAAAAGGGAGGGAGAAAACAGAGAAGTGAATGATTTGGTACAGCAACTCAATAAGCTAAAACATATTTTACAAAAAAAAGCCACCAGCAGTCGTGTAGTATAATATCACACACTGAGCAAAATTCGTGGCTATGCATAAGTTAGTGCAGTGCTTTGGCAGATAAAAAGATTAATGAAATCTTCCCTTTCTGCTCACAGAAAAAGCAGTTCTCACAGACTCCCTTAAATCTCTTGCAATTGCCAAACTCCCATTTTCCTTTTCCATGAACTCAAAATCCAGGGATGAAAAGGCATAGAGAAATTTTGCCAACCTCCAGCTTCATTTTTTTCTGGCATCAACATTTAATTATCTCTGCAGGCATGTGGCAGGCAAGTCTGTTGCCATACATTTTTTATACACGGAGGATGAAATTTTGTGTGGTGACTAGAAGGTGGTACCTGATGTGGGGTGAGGAGATTAATTGGCTTTAAAATGATTGTCTGTGTATCAGCAAAAGTGTGTAGGGCACTTTACATATGAATTAAGAAAATCTAACTCGCAGTGAAAACTAAACTTCTCCATCTCCTGCTCTGCATTGATTTACATAGCCACCCAACTTCACCTGCCCATGCTGCTGCAGGGGACTTGGAAACCACTGGACATGATCCAGTCAGCCCCATATGGATGTTTGGAGACAATTGAGGTGCCCTTGGATAATGTGCCACGGCTGCAGCTGGTGACCTGGAGTGGTCCAGAGTCCCCAGGCACTGCTCCACCTGCCCATGTCTTAGGAACTGGGGGACGCCTCTGGCAGCACCAGAAAAAAACTGATCCCCAGGTGGCTTTGGGAGACTCTCTGGGTGGTATTGAGCTCCTGGTGAGGTCAGAGGTTTGAGATGCCCTGGTGTTTGAGGTGCCTGGGCCTGGTGACAGCCAGCAGATACTGAGGTAGACAATAGGGTCAGAATTTTCCCTGGCACCGCTTTCCTTTCACGGACACTTTGTTAACACAGGGAACAGTGATGAGGAGACTGAAAAGTGAATTTAACACTCATTGTCTTCCCTCAGACAGGACTCAGCTGCAGCCTGGACAGCTGTTCTGTCTGCATTCTTGCTGGTTATATTTTTCTCAGATGCTCATTATTTTAGGTCTTGGGTTGTTCAAACCCTGTCCTCCTTCACAGCTGCCCTTTTAGCAGCTCCATGGATTGCCAATTGATTTTCCTTTACTTTTTACCCTATGTGAAAATAAAAATTGGGGTATTGAAGAGTTAATTTCCATATTTACAAGACAGATGCATGCTGGCAGAAGGAGTAGTTACACACAATATCCAGTCCTCCTTGTGGACTTTCTAGACCTTGCTCATGGTCTCTGCACTGTCATGTCTTTCACCTGCTGAAAAGGTGCCCCTTGGGAGGCTTGGTGTGTCTGCCCAGATGAGCTGGCTGCTGAGTGAGTCTGTTACCAGCACAAAGCAGCATATGTAGTCACTGTGAATGTCACACACAGAAAAATAAGTGTACTTTGGCAAAAAAAAAATCCAAAAAGGGATTCTTTTGTATTTTTTGTTTATTTGTTTTTATTTTTGGGTTTTGATTTTTAAAAAATCATTCTGCTTTGTTTGAACACCCATCCACTGCCAGTCTTTTTATTTAAATGTTTATTTTCATTCTCCCTTTGGAGGGAGTAAGTGTGAAAGAAAAGATGTAAAAATGTAAAATGATGGATTTTTCCTCATGGAACAAACCAGAGCTGAATATTTTTAACCAATTCCCCTAACTCACATGGCTCTTTGCATCAGCAAAGAGTGTAAAAACACTTAGCAGGCTCTTGCCTAGAAAAATACAGAGCAGCGAGCCCAAACTTTCCATCTTGGTGGGTCATGATGTCATTCTGGTGTCAGGGTGGGCTGGCTGCCAGACCCATTTCTCCTCTATCTGACTGGATTTCCTGCCCATGCACCATGAGGTCTAAATCCCAACCCCTCTCCAGTGGATTGGACAGCACAGGTCATTGGCTGCTGCATGGGGACAGTGAGCAACCCCAACCTCAGCAATCTGTAAGAGCAGATTATACAAACCTCTGTCAGAAGGGCTGTAGGTTTAGCATAGGATGAGGCTTGATGGCTCACAGGCTCCCTTCAACCATGCTGTTGTGCATGCTGCCCACGACATCCTTGTTGTTCCTGGGGAGCTCCCAGGAGGTGGCCATGACCAGGGTAATACTGCTGCCTGGCCTCCACCACCCTTTTCCTCCAGAGCAGGCAGAAATGCGCTGTCTGCTGTATCTGCCCTGATGGCTGCTGAGACAATCCCTCCTTGGTCACTCCCGAGAGAAAAGGGACCAGGGGCAGGCTGTGGACCAGGAAAATACAGACCTGGTGGTCTGTATTTCATCTATGTATGAGCTGAGTTTGGTATTCCAGATGTGGACGCCTCAGGACCTCTCCAGGTGACACACTCAGGTGCAAATAAAAGCAATGCAGAAAAGTATGAGTAGAAAAGGCCCACAACAGTGAGACATTTGGAGGAAGACAGGCTTTGCTGGTGGACCCTGAGATTTTCATGCCATTACCCTAAGGAGCTGAAGAGGTAGTGAGAAAGCTGCTCAAGAGGCAGGAGGAGACTAGACAGATGGCACCAAATTGGAGTGGGAAGAAGCATCCCAGTTTGCTTTTGGAAAAGCAGCAAGGGAAAGCATTGAATGAGGAATGGGGCAGTGGTACAGGAAAAGGCAGGGCCAATGGGAGCCACAAGGAGCTTTGGGATGTGATATAGGGAAGAAAGAAAGAGGGGTGGTGTACAAGGACCAGGCCTAGAGAGGATAAGGAAAGATTGAAAAGCCAGGAAAGTAAGTTATCCATTATACTGCTTTATACATGTGATGGTTCAGGGAAGGATTATAGTTACTCTCTGAAATGAGGGTAACGTGACAGTAATAGCCCAGCAAGTGTGTGGCCCAGTATGAAATCACAAGCTGTGTCTGGCTTTTAATCACTCTGAGAAACATCTGGCTACGATTACTATGTTCATGACCAGAGCAGCTCCATTAGTTGGTCTGTCAGGGTGGGTGAGACAGTGGCTGGCAGTGGCTGGAGTGCAGGGACATTCAGGGATAGAGACTGAAACAAGTAACTTGAAGTGGGGTCCTCTCTTGAAACCTCCAAGCAGTTCTTTGGAGGACCTCTCTGCCCTGCATGGACCACAGGGGCAGGCCAGGGATACTCAGCTCCTGCTCCAGCATCATAGCATCCTCTGCCAGCAACACAGTCCCAAGCAGTGGGGAGGGCAGGCAGGAGGGGTGCCCCACACCACCCTTTGCCATGCCACCTGTCTCAGCCACTCATGCCCTTGCCCCATCAGCACAAGAGACTGAAGTCTTGGTTCCCTCACAGTTTTATTCAGCCACATAGTTTGAAAAGAAAGAGCAACACAAGTGTCATCAGCAGGTCTCTTGGCCTCAGCTTGGTCCAAGCAGTTCTCATACTTGCAGGGTGCTTGGTGAGTGCATACTGTGGTAGCTGTTAAATGGTTTCCATGTTCTATTCATGTTCATGTTGTTCTTCCGACAGGTGATACCTTTTTTCCATTGAAATGGTATCCCCTTGCTGGCAGGCTTTGGGTCAGCAAGGAGGAGACCTGGCTTGTTCCAGTTAATTCTGTAATTGCCATCTAACTGCTGACAGAAAGCTTTAGGGAAGCTTCTTAAGCAGCCTAATGATTTTACATTGTGTACACCTAGAGAAGCACTCAGCCTTTCCAGCTCTTTTTGTGCATTAACATGTCATGTAATGAAACCATTCAGCTGAGATTAGAGGGAAGATGTAGGGGCAGGCAGTGGGGAATTGGCTAGTCACAACTGTGTCTTCCCGACACTTGTATTGCCAGGGTCACAGAAACGGGGGGAGTGGAGCATGAAATGAGTACATTGCTGAGAGTTTATTAACAAACCAAATTGATATTAAGCTATCTAACAGGGAGAGTGTGATTCTGCTCCAGAAGCCAGCTGTTGCAGTGTCACTCTCATATTCCTATAAAGCACTCTTCCCATTCCAAGATCTTGAAGCACATCTTTGTCTGAGCTCAGTAAATTTCATTACAAGTAGATGGCAATTTCTATTCTATGACAGAGGCTCCCCCATGTCTTATTATTAATTGTTTTTAAAAGTTAAAGTTATGTAAGCAGAATTGCAACTGTTCTTCCCCTAATCTTCCAGCCAAGGGCAGGAGTATTTATAGAGATATTGCTCAGAGTACTTGAGAAAATATTTGTTTGTGGCTTTAGGTAAATTTCCAGCAGAGCCCCCCGTGGGTTATTTCATAGTTCTGCACTTAGGGAACTCAGCCACCATAGAGGAGGACAGCCTTCTGCAACCCTCCCAGCTGCTGGGTGGCTTATGCTCCTGTGAGTAGCTCCCAGAAGATTCAAGAGACTGCTTTTGCAAGCACAACTATAACTGTTCAGGGGTTTCAAAATTTACCCTGGAAAGCATGGTAGAGAAAACTCATCAGAGAGTGGAGTGGTTTCGCAGTGCTCCAAACAGAACAAATTGTATTTCATTTGCTCTGTCATTCCCCCATTTCCTTCCTTCCCTTCTGCCTTCTCATCCTCCCTGGCTTGCTTTCTCTTCCCTCTCTTCCTTCTCCCTCTTCTCTAACATAGATAATTGAAAAACTCATTCTGGAATTCCTTTGTCTCTGCAGAAGGTACTGAATAGTGGTTCCAAAATAGTCCAGCCTTTTCTTTTAATCCATAATTCATCATTCTAAATTGTTGCTCCTCACTGCAACCCTGAACAAAATGTCAAATGCAGCATAAAGAAAAGAAATCAAGCAAATGAAAAAGGGACAAAAGGAAATGCAGCAAACCCCGAGGGTATCTGCAAAGAGAAATCGTTTAATCCAAAAAGGCTTCTCAGCACTCGTACAGGAAATCTGACTTGTGCCATGTGTGCTACTCTGTCTTAGGGGAAAGCAGGACTTATGTCGAGACATGCTGTAGAGTGACTTTCTGGGTGGAATAAAACGGAGACAGAGAAGGACCCTAGAAAACAATTTTATCTACCACCCGTACTTTCACAAATAGAACTGCAGTGAGTAGCCAGGCTTGGCTCTGTCGAGGCTTTCTCCACCCCATGTCAGACTCCCACCTGACTGTGGTTTGCTCCAGCTGACACAAAGAGCTGTCACTGACCAAGCCTGATGGCCCTGCCCTGATCTCTGTGAGATATTGTAGCAGCCATGGAAAAGCTGTGAGACGGGGACAGCAAAATGGGATGGGGTGTGCTGAGGGTTGTGCTTGTGTGTTCAGGTCCCTAGGATCTGTGCACACCTCTTCAAGCCTCTGAACATGCAGGTTGCCTTGCAGTGATACACATGCCAACCTGATGTCACATTCATATGGAATTTCTTGAAAATGCCTTCAACTGGAAGGAACCCAAAGGGAGAGTTTTGTGGATTTGTAACCTGTAGTTTCTCTTCATCTCTGGCAGTGGTCACCTGGAAGCAGCTTCCTTCTGTAACCTGTGAGGTGCCACCAACTTCATGTCTAGGAGCAGACAGTCTGGACAGGATTGTGAGAGTAGACAGGTAGAAAGTCAGCTAGGCGACAAAGTACCCTGAGGGCTGGAATAATGGAATTCATATGTTCTAATCTTCCTGCTTCCATTGATGTCAAAGGGGTCTCCTGCTATGATCTTCAGGGGAGACAGCATCAGGCTCATTTGTGGGAAGAGAAGATCAAAACTGGACAAATGCTTGTACATGTGATTGTGCCATGATTTGAATCTGTTTTTCTGTGTTACCCATGCAAGGATGTCGTAGAAACTAGATTTAAAAAGATTTGAAGCTCCCCCTGTCAAAAGAAAAAGAATGGAGAAAGCCATGGGTTAGTAAATGCAATTATTAGCCATTCATCCCCCTTATCCCCTTAGGCTTGTGGCATTCCCATTAGAGTTGTCCTTTATAGGCACTGATTTAAGTTTGTCTTGATGCTCCATGTAATGCCAGGAAAAAAAAAAAAGATAAAAACTTGCTCTGCTGTGAGAAAGAGGGGTTAAGTCCTTGATCTAGCAAGGTGTTTTAACATATGCCTTTATTTTAAGCATATGAGTTGTCCCATTGATTTATACTCAAGAATTCTGCTGAAGAGGGGTCTTTGGCTTGTGCCTCAGCAATGCAGCTACACACATGCTTTCCTTTTGGTGTGTGTAGTCCTATGACTTTCATGAGGAAACTCACGTGCTTGGTTGGCTCAGGGCTGAGGGAGAGTCTTCAGGAGGTGGACAGCATTGCAGCATGGCCAGGGTAAGTGGAAAAAATATCCCAGATTGGTGTCTCTGTCCCAGTCATCACCTCTCTCTCAACTGTTTTACTCTGTTCAACTGCTTGCAGCTTTGGGATTAACTATAGTAGTGAGTGAGTTTCTCAGGAAAAAAACCCCAAACTTTTACTCAACATTTTGGCCTTTGCAGTTCTGTCCTTTGCCAGACATGGAAAAGAAGAGATGCAGCCAAAAAGTTTAGAGTGAGGAAGAAAAGGATACTATAAGTTTGGTTTTAATCAGGGAGAGGAGTTTTGGAAAGCAGAGAGGAAACAACAATTTGGGTCTAATTCTGCTCCTACTGGCAAAATACCACCCCTCACCCCTCCGCATGAGATCATCAGTGTGGCTTTTCTCCAAGCTGATAGCAGAAGTGCCTGGCTTGTACGCCTTGCTCACATGCTCAGATAAACTTCCTGCCAGTTTTGGGGCTAAAGGAATTTCTCTCCCAGGTCAGCTGCAGTGAGTTGGTTTTCCCCCACTCTGCAGAGAGAGGCACAGTCTGCTCCCCCAGACCACTTGGGCAGGTGTGTCAGGCCTCCCCCCAGGGCCTTCTGTGGGAAGAGCTTTCCGTGGGAATAGCAGAATATCCTCCTGCAGGAATAGCTTTTGGTCTTTTGCTACATTACTTGAACTTACAATGGGACACTGAGAAGTATTGTAGGGTGGAGTAAAGCATTCCTCTGCCCCAGATCTCACCCCACATTGCCTCCAATGCTGGAATTTGGGCTCAGCAGTCCCAAGATTGTCCCTTCCCACTCCATGCCCTCTAAAAGCCAGGTAGAGTGTACATTGTGGGGAGACCCATTGCAAGCAGGAGCTGCTGGCAAGTAAATATTATCACAGTAAGGGAGTGAGGTGAATACTCACACAGTGTGTTTTGTCAATTCATTGAGACAGCTGGAGTATCTTCTGTCTTGCTGCCAGTGCACCACCTCCCTGCAACTTTCAAATCAGGACAAAGCCTCTGTGCCAGGCATGCCACTAAGCTGTGCTGGGAGCTGAGCAGTCCAGGCAGCTTGAGCAAAGCACATGGAGAAACATCTGAGCATTCTGGGATGTAGGAATGCTGGGGAAAGGATGATGGAGTTGTCTGGGATTCCAGCTCCTTGGGCTTGGCTCAAGGCTTTACACTTTGTTTATTCAATAGTAATCCCAAGCACTTCATGTGATAGATCCCTGGTGATACATTTCAGGGGGGTTTACACTGATTTACACTGCTTTAGGCCTTGGCCTATATTTTCCAAAGTATTTTCCAAAATTTGCTAATGAAAAATACCAGAGTGGTCTGATCAGTGCAGGGTTAGGTTACCTCAGTGAGCAGGCTGGAGAATGCAGGGAGCCCCTCTCCCCAGTCTCCTCCTGGGAAGCCCTGGGTGAAATCTCGTGAAAAGCCTCATAAGAGCTGCAGGATGAGGTCTGTAGGCACTTGTACTCCCAGAGTTTATCTGCTGGCTCTCACACCCTGTGGAAGACTGTCTGTAATGCACTCAGCTCCCACTTTCAAAAGCTGTGGGGCACCCCTTACAGGCATAGAATTTAAAAGTCTCAACACCGATGAACTCCTTCAGCCCCAAAGAGCAAGCCAGAAATATCCTTTTTCCATTGCCTAAATTCAGCTCTGGGAGTGACAAAAATGAGATGACAGTGCAACAGGGCCTGCAAGATCCCACTCCCTGAGTCAGATGAAATAACAGTAAGATCTAAACTTATTCTCCATGTTTCTGCTGCTGTAGAGCTCAGAAACAGGCACCACTTTTGCCAGTACCTGCTGGGAGGACTCGTTTGGCAGGAGGTAGGAAAAAGGGGTCAGGAGATCCTCTCTGCTCCACTGGAGCCTCTGAACTATCTCTGCATATCAACAGCCCTGTAAGGTCAGCCATGGGATCCAACTTATCCTGGCTCCTGTTTTCAGCAGTGGCACTAGTTGAATGTCACATTTGTGACCCTGATCCCCCTGTTTCCTTGTCCAGAACTTCCCTGCAAAGCATTGTGTTCCTCTGAGTAAGGAACAGCACAAATGTAGGTAGCATCTGTGGATTTCTATCCAGGTAGGAGGAATTTGCTTGTGCTGAGTTTATGGATCAGTGGAGAAAGGGTGTAGGAGGAGAAAAGAGATGATGAGAACTAAGTGTGCAATTGAAACCTGAGTGTTTGTCAGGATTTTGAAGTCTGTGTAAACCATATTATTAATTTTTAAACAAGGCTTGCTTTTAAAAATTTTTTCTTTCATTTTTTCCCCTCTCTCCTGCCTTCCTGTTACAGGATTGCAAAACTCATTTCCAAATAGACTTATTTTTTTGCTGTTACTAATAGCAGCAGAAGTGATTTATATGCACATTGGGAGAATAAGTGCATCTGAAAAGAAAAAAACATCCATCCTTTCTTCCACCTGTATCCAAACTTACTCTCTTTTCTTCATCCTTCCCTCAGGGCTCAAACACACAATGGACTTAGCGTAGTTTCTGGAGCTGCAATGGTAACTTGATAGTGTGTCCAGGCCCAAGAAGAGCCCAGCTTTGCATTTTTCAAAGCAAAAGGTCCCTCTTTTAGTTTCAGGAGCTGGGAAAGGCTGAGATGTTGAGTTAAGAATATTGTCTGCCTACAGGCAGTGAGGTTTCCTCTGAAATTCACTGCTCTGGTTAGAATTTGCATTGCAGATTTTCACCTGGAATTCATTTTAATGATTCCATCATGCAAGCTCTGCCAAAGCAAGTTTATAATGGGAACATTGTCTTCTCTTCAATGGGAGCAAGGAGAGGGCAATATCAATGCCTGTGAATATTTAAGCTTGTTTGGGCTATTTTTGGTATTGGAAATCCGAAGGTCTTCCTTCAGAGGCCTTAGCCCAGCATCGGACTGAAGCGTGGTGGCAGGGCTGTGGGTGGCACCTGTCCCTGTGGTGGAGCTGCTGGAGAGGGAGGAACAGACTGTGGCCAAATGAGCCCTGCAGTCAGTAGTCTTGCCTGAATGCTTTTCTGTGCAAGCAGTTCACCACCAGCACTGTGTTTACACTGTGGGAGAAGGGACAGACTTAACTGAAAAAGACTCCCTAAGGTGAAACAAGTGGCTGTGGAAGGGCTTTGCCAGGTTGAAACACATGAAGTTGACAGCAAATCCTGTACCTGATTTTGGTGGGAGGATTTTCTCTTTGAGGTTGGCAAAGGTATGTTAATGAGCATCATTAGAATTAGATAACAATGTACTTCCATGTAGGGTTGCCTGACTCTCTTGCTGTGCTTTCAAGCTGAACATATGTTTTCAATTATTAACACGATTAATGGGAATGAGATGACCTGAATCCCAATGAGCTCTATCTTGCCATCACCTGCAAACTCCTCAGTATGTGTGTGTTTACGCAGTGTGGAAGTGCATAATTTCCTTTACCGGGAGGGGTCTTCGGAAGTCCAGGTGTGTAACCCTAAACAAATTTAGATTCACAATCAGAGCCCCTTGCTAAGAGCAAGCAGAATCCCTGGATTCCTGTCCCTGTGTTTCTAGGAGTATAGGATATGGAAAGTGCTGTTCAGGAGCCAATTCACACCGTACTGCCCTAGCTTGGCCTGGGTTTTGGTCCCAAGTCTGAGAAGGAACATGAAACCACCTTCTCCCCATCATCACCAGGACACACAAATCTCCAGTTCAGCTGAGACTCTCCCACTATTTTGTGTGGGCTCTAAACCTGCCTTTCCATTCTTGGTGGGCAAATTTTGCTAAGGTGTGCGTAATTTTCACCCTGCTCTATGTTTTTGGGAAGGGAGTAAAGTTGAGGATCTAGAACAAGAAAAACAGACATTGGAAATTCTTGTAATGTTTAATTTCACTCCAGATGCTACACCCAGAGATCATCATTATACTTGGACCGTTTTCCTCCCTCACTGAAATCCTGGTATAATTGCTTCAGACATTATTATAGGTCACTTGCCCAAAATCCGAAACAATATATCTGCAAATGAGTCATTCAGTGCCTTAACAAACAGGGGGGAAAGCAGAATTGTACAGAACGAGTGTATTTGCCAAAGATCCAATGTAGAAATGGATTGAGGAACACCTTCCTTCAGATCAACAGAAACAAGGCAGTGCCATAAGCACTGGAACCAATGAAATCAGACTTCCCATTGTTTTGGTTCTGGTGCTTGAATGTAAATTCTCGTTCAATTTTCCTCAGATTGCTAGACTTTCAAATTTGCTGTCTCTTGCAGATTCTGTAAGTTAAAGCCTCAGTCACAATACAGATTGAGGCCTTTTCTGTGTCTCGATGCATATTTTTGTTGATTCTGCCAGAAAGTAGCTATTTCCAGGTAAGCTTGGAGCTGCCAGAAAGGTTTGAGATTGCAAGGAGAGCAAGCAGGTGGAAGGAGAATGAGTTCTTAAATAATTTTTTATCTTTGGGAAATGTGACTAAAATTGCTACACAGTGCAAGCACAGATGGCTTTTACAGTACCAGCAGTGTGTGCACATGTGGGTATGCAGACAGGCATACAGCATGAGTTAGCATCAAGGAACTGTGTGACTAAATCTCCTTTTTAGTTTTGAAATATTCTATATATGTGTAAATACATGTATATACACATGGGCACAGATGATATCTTCCTGTCTGTCTCTACACATATATGTGTATTTTTCTGTCTAAGCATTCTATATATATTTATAAAGAGTGTAGACCATTGTTGAAAAGGCTGATATATGATTCTTTGTCTTACTGCACTTCAGTCATATACTTACTCTATTCACATTTACCAAATTAAACAAATAGGTTGCATATTGGGGCTCTTGAATTCAGTCATAGAAGAGTGAGTGGGGGTGTGTGTGTGCATGAGTGTTTGTGTGCAGTAAGTGATGTACAGCCACATAAAGGTTGCATCCACTTAGGTGAGAGACAGCTACATACCACAAAAACAGTAAGGCCACCCCAAGTCACCTGCTCATGCTTCGTCTTTCTGAGAGGAATGTTACTGTTAGCAGATGTGAGAATTCATGTCACAGGAATAATCTGTAAAAGGTTATGGGTTGTACTTCCCTGCGTGAGTCTAACTGAGATGCGTACGAATAAAAACTTACCTAGTAACAAACTATGAGTTCCCAGACTGTAAAAGCTTATAATGATCTGCACTCAACTGCTGATTTGTTTGGGTGAGCTGCCATGGCAGAGAGGAACATTGCCAGTTAACTAATGGCATGCTAGTAGAAGGTGTGGATTCAGGACCATCACTGCTAGAGGTGTACAATCACAAAGAAGTTGCTGTCAAACAGCAACAATTTCTGGTAATTGCCAAGCACAGTGTGAGGCAGTAATGCTCCATATTCCATTATCCATTCTCCCAGACATCTGCTTTTGCTGAGGAGGGGATTTTAGAAACAGAACCTATACTTAAGGTCAATTGAAGTCTGAAGAGATTCCAATTTTTTTAAAGTTGCTATTATTCAGCGTAATGCACCACTATGAGCATCTGGAAAAGGCAAGTCAGGGGAGGGAGCTGCCCTTATGCTGGGAGCGTGAGCAGGCATCTGAGAGTGAAGCAGATGATTTTTGGTTGGGCTAAAGCAAACCCAAACTGTGACCTTAAATGAAAGCAAACTGCAGTTTGTGGGAGAGAGTGTACCGGACTGTGAGCCATTTTCTGCATGACACTTCATCGGCATTAGCTGGGCTAAACAGGTTACTTATGGCAGATGATGGGATTTCAAATGGGAAGGAGAAACTGCTTTAGCAAAGGGTGTTCATGCATGCTCACGTAGGGCATGCTCTTATGGCTATCAGCCTCAGTCCCAAGAGACATCTTTGATGCATTAAATGGCTACGTAGAAACAGAGACTAGACAGGAATAAAGGAATAAAGGAGGTATTTATTTGAAAGGCCTTCATATGTACACTTTTGGGCTCCAGAGGGTCCTGACTCAGTGGATCCCAACATGGATAACAGGTCACGAGTTCTTCACACTTTTATATCAGCATCAATTCACCAACCAGAACCCAGCCAATGATGTGATTTCCCCCAAGCTTGCCCCCTCTCCCCAAGATGCAGGTTTACAGTTCTTGGGCCTAGGATGGCCTGGGTGTCCTTGGAGAGCAAGCTGGAGAGGCTTTGTTATGTCTATCTTAGCATGAGAGAACAGCACTTAACAAACTACAGGAAACTTCAGAGTTACACTAGCAGTACAGGATTTGAAAAATATAAAAGTTAAAACCTAAGGCATCATCTTCCTTTCCTGCATCCTTGGCTACCTCCACTTGGGAGAAAGCCACATGTGTGCTGTGGCAGGACCTGATGGAGAGGACTGACTCCTTCCCACTTGTCTTGTTTTTCTACATGTAATTTGAAGTAAATAACACACAGCAGCCTGAGTTTTAATAACAAATGCTCATCATTTGGGAAATGCCTACAATTAAAGGTGAGCAGAAGGAGTCCACTTTGCAGCGGTGTTAGCTGGCACCTAAACAGGTTACAAGGTTTGTCTCCCTGTTCTGGTACAATTTTTTTTGCTGGCAAACTTTCAGAAGCCTTTATGCCAAATCTTTGGATTTCATTCTCAGCATCAGATTAAATGGTCAGTTGAGTTCTTTTGTGACCCTGCCAGAACCTCAGTTCTTGAAATATCTGAAGAGGATGGAGAAAGGGGGATTTCCAAAGATGGGTCTGGGAACTCATCAGCCAGGCCAGGGCATGGTATGCAGTGGTATGCAGAATGACCCCAAGTCATTCTACTTACAGCCTAGTGCCCTGAGACGTGGGCTGTGAGCTATGGGGATGAGGAAGGAGTGGAGGCTCACTTTATCCCACCCATCCTTTCCCAACATTTTGGATGGGCTGGCAGCCCCTGTCAAATGGTTGAGGGAGAGCTGTAGGAGCATAGCAGCAGCTGTGCCCAAGCCCACTTTCCCCATGCTTCAGTCACAGCCCTAACTCCCTTCCAGAGTGAATTAAGATAAACTGAATTAGGGGCTCTCTATTTCTGAAGGAGAGTGTTTAATCCGCTGCTGATTATGTGTCATCGTCTAATCCCCTTCCAAAGATAAATCAATTTAATTCTTCTGGATGTCTCCATATCAACAAGCCCTGAACATGACTATCTTCCACGCCTAAGGTAGCTGGAGAGATAACCAAGTTTAAGGACATCTGGAGCAACTGAGGACTGGAGGCAGACATGAGGCTTGGAAGTAACCTACTTCTCTAAAACCCCATGAAGATTTTCCTGTGAAAACCTCAGTGTCCATGTCAGCAGAGGCATTTGGTGGCTTCAGTAGGGGAGTAAGAGCCAGAAGCCTGCGGGTGCTGGTGTTGGCTCATGCTCAACTCCATCACTTCACACGCCTGGAGCACATTCCTTCAGCTGAAGGCAGCACCATGAACAAACCCACATTCTTCTGCCCACATTGTTTCCAGCTGCAGTAAATTTTAAGCAAAATCAGACCTTGTTTAACAAGGAAAGTTTACTTTTTTTACTTCTTCTTGCAGGTTTCAATTTGTAAACAGTACTTGAACCTCTGTATTAGAGTATTTTACCACTACGACATGGCAGACTGTCAGTACAGTGCAGTACTTTGATGAATGCCAGGAGACACATAGTGATCTGGAAGCATACCAAGACCCAAAATACAGTTCTGAAAGTACTGTGCAAATTTGCCTAAAACATAGAGGTATATTGGTATTATTGTGAAACAGAGAATCTTATATTTCTTTCTTGCGATAGGATGACACTGAGAATACAGTGTTTGTTACTGCTGTGCTGCAAATAATGAGGTTCAAACCCAGCCAATTCAGACAGAACAGTCTTCAGTGCAGACTGTTAGAAGGCTGATAAAAACAATGACAGTTTTGCTATTGGAAACTGCATCTAGAACATCACAGCAGGGGACCTGAGTCATATTTTAAGTACTTTTGAATTAAATGTTGGTTTGAGAGTGTTATTTGAATGCCACCCCCTGAAAAGTCAGTAACTGCTCATACAGGACAGAATAGAGAAGCATTTGGCAATCATCTCTGTAGCCCCCAGTACGAATATGTTGTAAGCCTCTATGTGATACACAGAGTGTAAGAGTAGTTGCATATATGAAGAGGCGCAGCTCTTTGAGGAGCAATATTCATGATTTTGTTTTGTTTAGGAAAATTCTGAGAATATTATTATTATTATTATTATTAGTTATGCAACATCATTCAAGATGGAAACAAACTATTTTATTTCAAATGAAAGCAAAATATTTCATGGAAATTAATTGTGGAGGGGAAGTTATTTATTTCATAAAACCTCTATTTTGTTCCAGTTTATCTAAACCTGGAGCTGTTTTTCATTTTCTCCCTCCTCAAAATGCACACCACACTGAAAATCCAAGTAGCACAAATGCTAGATCCAACTTCCTTTCAGCACTGTATTTCTCCCACACGGTCCTCCTGGACTGGAAGGATGTGTCCATGACACATATCAGGTATGCTCTGTTTTCCAATCATGGCAAATCCCAGAAATAGAAGGACTCACCTCGGAGGAGTGGGTTATATGAGACAACTTCCCTGCTGGTGCCTGGGCTTTTGGAAGGAAAAAAAAATTCATACAGAAGATCACAGGTTTGTTCCCTCTGCCAGATGATGGTTGAGAGGCTGTTTTTATCTGCTGATGTGGAAGCTCAATTTTTGAGATACACATCATCTGGTCCAGACCCATCGATATATTGTAACCTGTGGCTTTTGTGTGAGCAGGATGAACAGGTGAGAAATCTCCTAAAGAAGATCAGCAGGGGATAAATATTCCTCTCTATGGAGCGATAGAAGATAAAAATGGATAATGAGTGATTTTCCATCTCAGAAGCTGGCTTTTGCACTTTATTCTCACTCTCTGCTATACCCAGAATAAACTTCAGTAGCTCATTCATAAAAATGCCATTTCATCTTCTGCAAATCTCATGTTGTTTGTGAAGTACTGTACAACGGTTTTGAGTAAATATTTATTAGATTCTAATCACATTGTTCCAGTATTTCGTAATTGTATCTTCTGAACAACATAACTTGAGCCTAGAACACAAGCATCTGATAATTTCTAATCCTTCTCTTCATTTCTCAATTTCTTCCTTATGGGTCTTCTTCTTGCACTTGATGATATGCCTTAAATATGATTTAAATGTATTCGGTTTAGAGACTTTTTCCCTTGGTTTATATGAGATCATCATTCTTGTCTAGCTATGGTATCAATGATCACAGTATTTTCTTATCATCACAGCGGGGATGTCATGATCCTGTGGTTTCAACCTGCTTCCAACTGAATTCTGTGGGAAACAGCCCTTATGTATGGCAGGGGCAAGCTTGAGTCCATTAGAATTGCAAGTCCTCAATATCAACCTTCAAGATGTATACCAGGGGCCCTGCTGGCTCAGGGCAGAGCTGGTCTGCCTGGGCAGATTTGTGGGCATGTCTTGTGACTGGTGCTGCTCTGGTCACAGCTGGGGACCCAAAGTTGATCTGGAGGGATGGCTAGTTCCTTGCCCCAGTCAGTAATGTTCCTGGTAGCACTAGGCCAGGCAGCAGCTCCTGAATGTTTGCCTGAAGTGCCTGAATGGGAATAGCTGGGATGCCAATTGACAGCAAGTAACTTTCAATCCAAAACACTAAATTGCAATTTGAGATGCATTTAATACCAGCTTGAAACAGCTGTTATTCATCTGCTTATCCCTAGCGCCGAATTATTTACCTGTTGGCAATTGCACAGCATTTTATTGCTGCAGTTTACTCTTTTGTACCCTGCACTCATTCTCAAAAGAATAGTACAAACCCACAGAAAAATTTTGCTTGCCACTATCCAGCAAGTAAAAAACTCTTTTTTTACTGCAGTTGTTCACTTTTGAACAACATGAGAAGAAAGGACAGTTTCTGAGATAGATGTTGTTCCATCAACATGCATTTTTGTGCCTTCTGCACTCATCCAGGCTTTTTATTTCCCTCAGACCTCTCTCACAAAAAACAAGTGATGTACCACAGTTAAGTCTGGCAGGTCATCAAGATGCAAAGGTTGGACTGTACACTAAGAAAAAAAAATCAGGTATAGTTAATACTTCTTTGTTCCCAGAACACCATCCTTTTGGTTTATGGGCCTAAATATAGTCTGACTGGTAATTTATATATTATTTGACCTACCACAGCCACAGATTATTGTTTTTATCACACTGAAATAACTGGTGAAAATAACAGTCACTGTACTCTGAGCTCTCAGTGGAAGTGTATTTTGCCATACTGAAGGCAACATGCCATATCCAAGGGAGTTCCACACACAAGTAATTTCCGGGTATCCTCTTGATTGTGCTGCAGATTTTGTTATCACTATTTATTTATCAAGCACTGCCAATGAGCTTGGGTTTGTACACTGTGTAAGAAAAGCACGCAGAGCCTGACTCCCAGCCAAGTTAAACTGGCACGTTGTGCTCTGGCGAGTCTGGCTCCCGCTCCCTTATCCTTGGGGTTTACCATCAAAGGCTTTCACACGGGTGCCTTAGGTACCAAGCTCATTTCATTTGCTAACTCTACATTCAAAGACCTTTGGGGAACCGGCCTTGCTGAGAAACTGGGACTTAAATCAGCTGCAGTGGGAATTAGAGGAACTCATTCCTAAACAACACCAGTCTGCTTTTCCTTTTAGTATGTTTCTCTTTTTTCTTTTATACCACTTCTTGCATGCAGAAAAAGTACCATATCTTACTGGAAGCAAACACCACAAGGCTTCTCTTATCCCCTTGAACACAAAAGCAAAATTCTCCTGGACATGAATAGCACACAATCGGAGCACTTGGTGATGTGAGGTGCTTCACAGCCAAACAGTTAACCTCCATTACCTTCCTCCATGCTTGGACTCCTAAATGTTGCTCACCAAGGGGCTACAAAAAGTACCACTTGTCTGGGGGAAGGCCATTTCCTTGTGAAGGAAATTTCCCTGTGAGCTCTGCAGGGAGCAGCAGAAAGGGCATATATATTCTGGGCATTTGGCAAACTCTGGGCAGAGATGTACTGAGGTATTACGATGTGTGAGGAAAGAGTACGTAAGGAAAAGTGGCACAGTTCTCTTCACTGCTCTTCCTAGACAGGACCATGTTTCCTGTAAAAGCCCTGGGAACATCCCCCTTTGGACCCCAGCAGAGTTTCTGCATCACTCAGAGCATTCAGCAGCATGGGATGAGGTAAGGTACAGGTGGCTAAAGGCTGTCATGCCCTGCTCATGGAGGTTGGAAGCTCCCTGGTGCATCTCTTACAGCTACTTTGCTATGCAGGAATGGGTTTACATCTCTCTCGGGCCTTGTATTTTTGTCACAGCAATGAGCAGAGCCCCAGCTAAGGCTCCATGTATTTATTAAGATCCTGGACAGTCTTTCCAGTCCATACTAAACTCTGCATAGCTATAATGCTACTGTTTTTTGTACCTAGCTATTGTAAAACTAGGTGTTCCTTCAGCTGTAATTGTACTCTGGCTTGTAGTGTACTAATAGCTGGAGGGACAGAGAGCAGAAATTTATCCCACCTCCAGGGAATGTAACTCAAAACCGGGAGCTGATGGAAATGTGAAAAATGTGAGGGCTTCTGTAAGGACAATAGCCAAAAGCAATAAATATATAAGTAAATAAATCCATAAATAATTGAGGAAACGTCCTCATAAGGAAAGTAAGTGGAAGATGGGATAGAATTAGAGAAAGGACTTGAAGAGAAGGAAAGGATAGAAGGAAAGGAGAAGCAATGAGAAAACCAGATTATTTTACCATGTGTTCATTTTTTTTAGGGGAAGCTGGGAGAGGGAATTGTGGAACAGGAAGAAAGGAAATAGAAACATTAAGATTTGTAAAGTAAGGAGAAAAGGGAAGAAGATGAATGATGTAAAAAAAGTTAAAAATAACATGTTGAAGTTAGTGATAGGAAAACACAGGCTGTGAAAGGAAATAAAAAGCAAGCAGAAACAGACTTTACTGTCCTTACACACAACATCTGCTGCTCAGTGTGATTTAACCAGTGAACTCAGAGGGTTGTTCTGCATAGCAAAGGGCTTGTCTGTGAGAGCAAAGGGATAAGAATCTGGCAAGAGGGTGAGGTAGATGGAGAATTGGATGGCTGAGAATGTGCAAGGGAAAAAAAGAAAAATCAATGTTACTGTGGGAAGGCTGATGCCAGAATATAATGGCAACAAATTTTAATTTTTCAGTTTCTGCAGAGCATGACTGCTGAGAGGCACTGGGTAGGTTTGGTGGTGGCTGAATTGTGTGCACACAAGCCACTGCATTTGGGTGCAAGTGTGAATCTACCTGATCAGATGTTTTCTTGAGATTTCATGTGGTGACTAGGAGTCACCTAAGTGCATCCATGCAGTGAACTTTTTTGATGCACAGTGATGTATCCAAAGCCCAACAAGTAAGAATTCCACCAGGAGCTTTCCTTTATTCTGACTAAAATCTTCTTTGAAAAAAAATAGTATTCTGAAAATAAAAACTCGTCATCAGACTGGAGACCTTCTTTGCAGCACCACACAGTGTTTTCATTATGGTTGGAAAATTTCCTCCCCCTGCTCCAACAGAAAACCAAATCTGTGTGGAGAGGTAGTAAGGCAAAATGTAGAAGCTTTTATTCAAGTTATTCTCTTCTTGGAAAGTATAAAAAGGTTCAATTGCCTGAGGCTGTCATTCAGCTGATTGCATTGCGGGGGGTTTTGGGCTGTGAAAAATAAAATCCACAGTGAAACAAGGCAAATCATCTTGTGTGGTGCTCCATCCTCCTGCAGATAAACTGCATCTTGTAATTTGAGGTTGTCTCACACTTGTTGATACCACACCGCTGTCTGCAGCACGCAAGAGAACAGAGACCAAGAAAAACATTCCCCACACTGCTCCTCAGCACCAAGACAGGGAGTGGTAGAGGTGATGGTAGTACATTCATCTTCTTGCTGCACAAGCTGTCCTGTGCTACCTGCTGGGGGTAAATTGGAACTGTGCTGGGGGTTGCTCATTTTCCGGGCCCTGGGTGGGCAGGGATTGGGGACTTGCAGCAGCTCACACAGTACCTGCACAGCAATCCATGGCTCAGGTTGGAGGGGTTCCAGCATCCCACAGGTCAAGCTTTGCCTTTAGCAGGGTTGATTCTGGGGTAGAGATTGAGTTCTAAGGGTCTTCATGGACAGCTGAAACCTGAATAAACCTCCTCTGCCTTCAACTTCAGTGAGGACAAAGACTCAGGATGATCCAGAAAATATTATGGGTAGAGTCCAACATCAGAACAAGATCCAGGAGTGACGGGAAAGGGGGTATGTGTGACCACTGGAGTGTACTCGTGCCATGTAGCTGTGAAAATACACATTTCATGAGTGAGAGAAAAGGGAATGTGAGTTCCTCGGGACTCCCACTACTGGAAAATCCGTGTGAGAAAGGAGGGAGCAGAGTTGGATGATGACAATTATCCCTGCTTGTCCAAGAAAAGCATGAGAAAGGAAAGGTATCTGATCCTGAATTTGTAACTGCCAAAGTGCTGAAGTGTCTGAAAAGCACCTGAAGCTCAGCTGCAACTCTGTGCTGTTGCAAACAAAAAGGAACTGGAAGGATCTGTTGATAAAACATGATTGAGAATGTTGGGAGCACTTCCCTGTTCCAAATGGAATCAAATATCCCTGTAGCACTGTCAGAACTCTTCCCAAACTTTTCTATGAGTAGAGTCCCAAGTGTTCCTAAGAATTATTAGCCAGCTTTGGATTTTCCTTCAACATTTAACTACCATTCTGCCAGATTCAGTGGAGTCTTTCCTAAAAACTGAACAAAGGAAGTAAGTTATTGTTGTCCTCTCTTGGAAGTCTTTCATACACCGGAAAACTATTATCAAATCTCCTTGTGAAGCTTCTAGAGTGACCAATCTAATTATACAAGCTGTTTCTCATAGGCCACATTCTCTAAATGTCTTATGCTTTTATTGCTCTTTAAAAAAAGTCACCCAGAGCTTGATCCAACACACTAGCTGGCTCTTCACCAGTGCATTGAAGAGCTGAATAATTCCCTACTGCATTTGACACTGATGTAATAATGCATCTCATATGAGATTTGTCTTTCAGGAGATTTAACTGCTTTGCTCATATTTGCTTTTGAGTCATACTCTAGTTCTCACACCCTTTTTTCCCAGCCCTCCCAACTCTTATGATTTCTCATTTTGTATTTGTGCATTTGATCTTTCATTTCTCCATGTAGTACTTCATATGCATTGTTACTGTATTGTAACAATGTAAACTTGATAGTTTTTGACTATTTCTCCAACATACTGAGGTAATTTTGTATTCTGATCCCATCTTCTGAATCACTTCCATCCACTCCCACCTTAGTATCATCAGCAAAATTTATAAATGCACTCTCCACTCCATCATATCTGAGGATGGCGAGAAGATACTGAGCTAGGTAATGAAACAGTATTTTTAAACTTTGCAAAGATAAATAGTGAGCTAAATTCTGATAAAGAACACTTCAGGGTGAAAAAGGTGGGAATATATCTTAACTCTAGGATTTCTAATCCCAGTTATTGTGACTACTTAGCATGTACTACACACTTGAGTAAGGATGGGGAAAATGCAGTCCTAATTTTTGTGAGGGGCTTTTTCCCTCTGCCCGCCTTACTGCAAATGAAAAAAAGGTGCTGGTAAACTAAGTATAAAAAGAGCCATATTGTATGGTACAAGATTGTACCACGAAGAACTTTAGTATTCAGGGAATGTACGGCACTAAAATACTTGTCAATGTTGCAATATTTTGACATATATGTGGGACACGTCTGAAGCCTTATCTCTGCCCTCCATTGCCTAGTGCTAAGAATTGGCACAGTGACAGAATTCATCTTGCTCAGGAGTCGAGATGTTACAAAAGCCATCTCTAGGAAAAAAAAAAAAAAGAAGAGAAAAAAATAAATGGCAGCCCCTATAGAAGTCTTATACCTCTGGGTTGGCAATTGCAGCATCTATACTCTTGACAGGCTTGGAAGGTTTTGTCTGAACTCAGAAATGCACAACTTTGAACTTGGTCTCTGAGAAAATGTCAAGAAGCATTGGATGAAGAGGATACTTTCCTTAGCTTTTGGGATTCTGCCAGTTCTCCCAAATTGCTGTCAACCTTGCCACTGCTTGTATGATTTTCCCATCTGGGTAATCAATTTACAAAATATATCTTTTTGCTTCCAGAAGGTATTCATCTTGCCTTCACTTGAAGTGTTCTTTTTTTCTTTGTCTCTGTAGGGTTGTTTTCACACCTGAAGATCTAAATGTAACAATGAGCTGAAAGTACAGTAAATTCCATTTGTATCTGTTAGCTTCGTTTGGTTGGTTCTAGTGAATTTCGTAGTTCAGAATGGTGCTGGGCCAACAGCCTCTGTACTGATGTTCCCTTTCTTTTCCCTAGAGCAGGAACAGGATCAGTGCTGGCTTTACTAAGCCTTCCTTACTGGTTTGTATCTCACCCAGTAGGGCTAAGAGCAGTGTAGTCACTCGGTTGTGGTCCCACCACACAGGTACCTGTTACAAGTGCAAATGTTGATCATAAGCTGTGCTGTGGACTCTGATCCATGCTGAGAGGGCTGAGACAAGACCATTTCACAGAGAGCTATTGAACAGGGAGGGACTGAGCAGCCAATTCTCTCTGACGGAGACCGGAACTCTGTGTGTGCTGTTCCCAGCTGCCTGAGGCTGCCAGCTCTCCCAGCAGACACATGAAGACCATGCTTGTGGCAAGACCAGTCTGAATGCTGCTGGGCTTTTCTCAAGGAAGCAGAGGAAAACCTTGGCAGAGAGACTTACATGGGAAGGGAGTAACTGATTACACACTGAAAAGACTCCTTGGCTCAGCTGATTTATTTATTCAAACTTTTCTCAGCTCTAAGTAATGTCACTTGCCATGGGGCGTGCTGAATAAAAGTACAGCTTTACCAGGGTTTCCTGCATTGAAGAGGTTCCTCTCTAAATACTTAATTCTTCTTAGTGAAACTTCTCCACCTGGTAAATTCAGACTTCCATTGTATTTGCAGGTGCAAGCCCTTTGATTCTGCATTTCTTGGAATGTCAGAAGCACACTGATTCCTCTCAGCATGTATTAGCTACTGCCTCAAGTTTCCACCAGGATCCTGCTTCCTTCTCTGTGGGGGAGGGGTGTGGGAATCCTGTCAGGACATCTCGTGGCTCTTGGAGGCCCTTTCTTTCAAGTCTTTTTTCCTGTTCAGCAACACAGTACAATCTTTCAAGAATTAATACAATGACATATGCAGAGGGACACTGACAAGCACATGAGATTCAAATCTGTTCAGGTCCTTCAAACACAAACTCCCCATCATTCCTCTCTCTCCATGAGTGATGCTATGAGCTCATGGCTGATCAAATGCAGCAGTTGAAGCACCAGTGGGATCCTGAACTTCTTTGGTGTCCTATCAAATTCTTTGATATAGCTGTATAACAGCTCAATGTTTTAGTGGCTAGAGAGGAAAAAAAACCAACCCTGCTCTCCCGAGTGTATTGGGCCTGCTGATGTTTTTTTGGCTTTTAGAACAGAAAATCTAACTAAAATAATAATCTTATGAACAGCTTCATTTTTCCTGTTTGTTATTGTTACTCAAGCACATGGTATGCTTGGAGATAACCTAGCCAAGAAAGCAGCATTGACAGCAAGGAAACATTGTGGAAAGCCAATACAGAGCATCATGATCTAATCCAGGGCACCTCCAGCTGCCAGGTTAATTAATATTTACTCATATGACAGAAAATATGTGATTAATTAAAGCAAGAAATGCACTGCCCTTTATGGAATTTTAAAGAAGTCTGCCTGCCAGGAAGAAAGACAAAATCTGTGAAGATGAAAAACAATTAGGAGCAGGAAAGAGAAAGACGCAAGTTAACAGTGGTCCTGTAGTAGGTGAGGTTTCCCATGGCATTCAGCCTCTCTAGCAAGGTCCCATCAGAAAGCAGAGAAAACCATGGAAAACCATAATACTCAAGCACTCAGGCTATTGCTTTTGTTCTGGCTGAAATTCTGTACCAGTGTCTGGACAGAGTCCTGGGGATGTGTGGGAGCACAGGGAGATATTTCTTAAACACTGGATTTCTCTGCAGTGTGTAGGTGTGTGCCTGCCTAACATGTTGTGCCGTGGCCCTTTTCCTGATGGGATCCTTGCCTTCCAGTGTGCTGGTGTCTATAGCATCGAGCCACCATCTGCCTTGCACTCTCCTTTGCAAGAATTCTGGGCCTCAGCTGCTCCATCACACTTAACATTATCCTGAAAGGGACAGATGAAGAAGATGGGTCAGACAAATAATTGCTTAGGTGAGGCACTGCCAGGCTTGGCAGGGGCTGTACGGGTTAAAGACAGGATCCTGCTGGTGGACTGCTAGGATTTCTGCTGGTGCTCTGCCAAGGTCAGTACAGTGTATGCACATTTGTCTCGCCACTGTCATGCTGCTCCTCTGCAGGTACATCCGTGTCCCTAGGCAAGTACTTAGCGAGCTCCTCTGTAACAAGGACACACAGAGAATAGCTGGTAAATGTTTTATATTGGGCAGTACAGTCAAGGATATTTGTTCCTGTAAGATTGTCCTGGGACATCCATCTAGAGGGGATGACTTAGACAGTACAAAAGAAAAATAAGTGTAAAGTAGAAGTGCTGCTTGCAAAGATATGATACCAGCAACAGTGTTTTTCTTCTTCAGCATCACAGAGTTTTCTATTCTCAGAATCACAGTGGGAAGCATTTGTTAAAATGTTTGAGTTTTTCTCCTTAACAAGTGAGACGCTATAGTGCAAAAGATTCGGGTCCCTGTTGCTGGGCTTCCTGACACAAACGGTATATCCCCATACATCACCGAGCAGAGGGCTTGTCTTCTTTTTTCAATTCTTGACTCTTTTCCTCCTTCCTTTCCCTCTTCCTTTCCCTATCTCTCTACCTTACCCTCTCCCTCTCTTTCCCTCTCCCTCTTCCTCTTTCTACGTCTTCTTTATCTTTGTCTCCCCTGCAATCCCCCCACCCCTGCACACAGGCCTTTGGGACAGTGGCCCCATGAGCATTTTCATGCACTATCTCCAGTGGTGATACATTTTAGGAGTGTTTGGTGAGACATATATGCTGAAGAGCAGTACTTTGGAAGTGCTTTTCTTTTCTGCACTGTATATTACCACTTTGGGGTAAGAGAAGGAGCTCTATGGGAAACCTGATTTTTTTTCTCAACTTACATCAGTTTAACCTGTTGTAATGACTTGGTCTTCTACAGAATCACTCTCAATTTTAACCAGTGAGTGTAAGATTACAATTAAACAAAGTATTGCTGTCTTGAACTTATGGTGAATTCCTGAGGCAAAAGATGTTATTTCTATAGGGAAAGCCTCATTTACATGCCTACATTCTGGAAAAAATCTAATTTACAAGTAAAAGTAAAATCATTATTTGACCACCTCTCCCCAAGGTGCATATCTCTTAGTTCAGATAGTTTTGAAAGCTAGAGAAAACAGTGAGCAATAGCCTGGTAGAAAGTGAAAAGGAAAGGGATATTAACCTCAGTTCACAAAGTCACAGACCTTCAGCTTACAGGACAAGGACAGAAAGTTCTTTTATTTGATGTTTGACTCCTTGGAAGAAAACAGTTTCTCCTCTACTTGAAACTCTTGAAAGAACAAAGGGGATGGAAAATACATGGTCTCTGCAGGGAAATCCCAGTTTCTCTTTCAAATTATTTTGTGTGATAGGTACTGGGGCCAAGTTCATTGCAGTTCAGTTGTATTACGTAGGGGGTGGATCTGACTACTTCTGTTGGAAAAGGAGGAGTGTGAAACTAATATATTGAGGTTTGTTGGTTTTGGTCCCATTTCAGAAACAGTGTCTTTCATGATTTTAGCAGATGATGATAAAGGTTTGAAGCCAAACTGATCGTGAAGGTTACAAATGGGGTCAATTTCCATCTCTTGTGGTAAGTGAGCCTATTTACTGTCTGTTCCAAAGTACTGAAAGATTAAACTTGGGAGAAATCAATATATGACTTCTAGAGAGTATGTGAACAGAAAGAAACATCTCTTTTTGCTCTTATGTAAAATATGCTCTTGAATATGATAGAGATGACCTGTGTAATTTGTTAAAATGATTGTGGGATCCAAACAAAAATTTTTGCAAATGGGCAAATATGCAAAAAGAACATGACAAACTAATGTATTTATTGATTATATGTGCTGTGTGAAAATACTATTTTCAGTTGCACAGCGCAAAATATTCTTGAGCAATATCCAGGAGTACAATATATACCATTGATAAAAATACATCACTGGGGTTTATTTGTTTAGCCACTGTGGTAATACAAAAAGAAGATGTGGTGCTAAGGTAGGCGTTGGGGGAGTGGTGTCCTTCACCTGGTGTAGAGGAGTCTTTGGGGATGTACAGCACTGCTGACTGTCAGATTGCACTGTGTCCAGTGAGAATAGGTTGCTATGGGCAGCACACCACTTTTGATGCATAAGCCCCACTATGTGCACCTGAGTGGGAGGCAATAGTATGAAGATGGAAAAATATATTAAAAAAAATTAATCAAAGATGTCTGAGCTGTATTCAGCCCATTCATGATGACATTTCTGATGTGACTTGCCATTGTCAGTGGTTAGAATGTTTCTCCAGAGAGCTGGAGACCTGCTTGCCATATCTCAGAGTGAAAGCACATTTTTTAACTCCTGCTATAAGGGAAGTGGAGAAGGTGTAAGAAGAGGTTTTCCACTATCCAGCTGAAACTAAAATATTGTATAGCAAGGAAAGGTGTTCTCCTCTGCCCTTCTGAATGATACACAATCACTGAAGAGAAATATTTACAATACTTAGACTGAGTGCTCACTAAGCATCAGGTTCTCCCTGCCACCTGGGTCTGACATCCTGCGTAGCTGGTAATCTCTACCACTTAACTATCTTTTCAATTCAGACACTGCAGATGGTGCAGCAACTTTGGAAGACAAAAGCCTGTGTTCCTTCCCTGTACTCTCACCTCCCCTCTTACCATGCCTCCTTCAGTCTTCTTTATGTTTTTTTCTTTCTTCTTCATTTTTTTCTATGACATTCCCTGTGGTGAGCTGATGATGGTGCAACTAGCTAAGAAAATCTTTATGTAAAGACATAAGAAAAACTTGCTTTTCGTAGAACACTTTGACTCAGGAAAACCTTTTCTTGCTCTCCAGAAATCTGATTGTAGGGTAACTTAGCTGCACTTTCTATGCTTTGCTGTAGCAAACTTGTATCATAGATAGATAATCTCAAATTTCTAGGCTTTAGCCCCACTGCTGTGGATTATAAATTTGAATGGACAAAGTACCAGTTGAGATTACAGCAGCATTGTCTGATGGGTTCACATTTGTCTTTGTTCCTCAAAAATAGACTTTTGTATTATGCATTAGCACACAGTATTTACCCCTAGCCTCAAATGACTTACAGCACTCCAGCTGCACACCACTGCTATGTAGTGTTGTTCGAGAGGAAAGGATGGAATTTCCTGCCTTGTCTCATACCATAGATCATCAGTCTTTACCACTTCTGGCAGCCATGACCTTTGGAATTCAGATAATTGCAATGAAGGGGTGTCAAATTACTTCAATCAAAGGTGAGGTTGTTGTTTCAGCAAGTCTCTCTCCACGGCTGGTTCTCTCTTTCGTCTATCATCACCCTCCTATGAGAGAGACTTCTGAGCCATATCACATTTTGGTATCCGATCAGCAGCCTACAGAATGCTTCAAGGTTTGTTTTGTGCTGCTGAAGTTCAGTCCAACATGCAAAGTGACTCAGGAAGAATAGCTGGCAATGGGACTGCAGTTTGTACTGGCTTCTGCCACCTTTAGCAGGAGGCCTAGAAAAGGCTGAGTTTTTCTTTCTTTGTCTTACCACCCATAGGAAAAGAATCTGTTTCCTCTCTTTGTCGAACTGAATGACTCCAAGGAATGTTGAACCTTAAACTTTATTTAATAGAGAGGAAAGGCTTCCAGATTTGGATAATTTGCCTTGGAAGCATGAGGGTTTAAGCTGATACTTCAAACTCGTGTGAGAAAGTTCAGTGTTTACAATAACTGCATTGCCTGATATAACGTGTTGATCAATCTCTAATGTGGAAACAGCATAAACGCACTGCTATCAGAGGAATTAGTCATTTTTTTATGCTTTAAAAGAGAAGATAGTACCTTCTCAAATTCAAAGTCTAGGATGACAAAGCTTTAGTTCTGCAATGCCTGAACATATTTGGACCTTGTATGACAAACCTCATGGTCAGGCACAGTGACACACTGTTTTCAAGGTAAAATGTGCGTGTACAATATTTGCTGCTTGGGGTTTTAACAGTTCATAAAACATTCTTGGAGGGTAACAAGATTTTCTGGAAGTGAGCCGCTTTTGAATGCTATTGCCAGCATGTCTGCCTACTCTGGGTAGCATCAGAAGCTCTGCTGAAAAATTAAACAAACATAGTTCCTGGCATCTAAACATATGGGAAAGGACATGTTGACTCCCAAGTCTTTAGCTGAGGAGGTAGTCTGTTTCTCATTGTTACCACTGTGCAGTGAGGAATTGCAAAACACCCACATAGATTTTCAGACCTACTAGCTGCACTTAACCTTTAATCCTGCAAGTACTCAGCCATAAGCATATAATTTTAAACGTCTGAGTAGTCCAGCTGATTCCGATGGGAATACGTGCTGAATGAAGTTAAACATTTGCATAAACGTTTTCAGGATCAGGATCTTTCACTACAAACACAATTCTAGCACTACAAACACAAACTGGGCTTGGGCTGACTCAAGCTTTCAAGACATTAATAGACCTATATCCTCTACAGATGTATTTTAAATTTCATGTTAATGTGTGACTTCTGTGTTATAAAACACCCTACATTAGGCTAATAAGTAACCTTTCTCGTGAGAGAGGAGAAATTATTTACTTTGTGACATAACTGCATATGCTTGAAAGAATGTAATATGAACTGAATCAGCTATGTTTTATCTTCCATGTATCAAAGAGGTTGAGACATCTTAATAGTTATATTTTTCCTTTTAAAGTTTTTAAAACCTATTTTCTATGGTTTAGACCTGGTCTGAAAATCCCCCTTCCTTTGCAAGGACAGGATTCCTTGCAGAAGTAAGTGATCAACTCACTTATTCCTGACGGTGAGGACTGCTTTCCATTCACACTGCTGAAGGGTTTGTTCAGCTTTGACTAGATCGTATAACTCCAGAAAAGGATGAGCAACTTTTGTGTTGTCTAAATTACTCTGGTCCTGGTTGTGGCTGGTTTTGTACCCTCTCTCACATGAGTTCAGTGAAGTTCCCTCTGGTTTACACCCTAGCTAACTAGATCAGAATTTTGTCCCTCAAATCTAGGTGTCTGCATTGCAGATCAAAGGCAAAGTTTTGATAATTCCTTCTGCAAATTTGACTCCTATTTGTACTCTCACATGCTTGATCTCTCTTTTGTTTAAAGGGCTGTGACTGATACAGAAGCATTTATATTCTGTGAATCATTCTAGCAATGCTGCTTTTAAAATATGCTAATATTTTCTTTTGAAATGCACTGGAAAAATAATTTTAAAATATCTTACATTTTTCTTGAATTCCCTCCTTTAATTGAAGTGCAACTTTTTTTCAATTTTTCTTTGCTGACTAAACATATTAGGACTTTTGAGGTAAAGCAATATTTGTATGCAAATGCATTGTAACAGAACAGGCAGCTTTTCCTAGAGTTAAATCAACGTAATATTTTCCATTCTAAACCACTGTGTTTTCTGTGGTCTTTGAAATATAAATGATTCAGGATGAAATCTGCCGGATTGGGACTTTGTCCAAATGTGAATATTTTGGAAAGGCTTGAACAAAACTGGTTTGGCCAGTTCAGAATATCAGAAGAGTGGGGGGAAAAAAGCATTTCTTGATCTAAACAGACTCTTACAACCTTTTTTGAGCATTTCTGTAACTTTATCAGCAGAAGGATGAAAAATGAACTCTGACATGGAAATAGCCTTCCTTGAAGTAGGCATGTATTTGCTTGTTTAAGAAGAAATTAGTTTTGATTTGACTGAGTTATAAACCTTGGAGAACTGTGGTTGAGCATGTGCAGTGGATTATTTCGATAAGCTTGTGAAGTGTGCAGCTACAGAAGAATTTTCTGTACATGCATGGCTGGCTAATTTTTCTGGAAAGGGAAAAATCTATCTAAGCACATTGCTAAAATCAGTGAAAATACCTGGGGCTGCAGAGAGACCTTTGAAGAGCATTCCAAGATCTTTAAGACTATGAAAAGGTCAAGAAAAGTTCCTGTAGGCTTTGCAGGGTGTTTAAAGACTAAGTGGTCTGCAGATTTTGTAAAGTTAAATGGGATTATGGCTTCACTTAGCACATGAAAGTGTATGATGTTTTCTGTGGGGACATATGTCATGCAAAGCACCCTTTCCCTCAGCAGATCTGCCCAGTGAAGAAATCCCCCAGCAGCAGGGAAGCTGCTTCTCCATCTCATTGTAGTGTTCAAGAGGCAGGACTTTATCAGGATGTTCACAAACTTGGGCAGCTGAGTGCTCTGATTTTTACAGAAAACCTTGCTGATGGAAATTTATCTTTGGAGTGAGGTGCGTGTACGTGTGCTTGTGTGTGTGTGTGTCCTTTTAGATGCAAGCACAGTCAGTGATTTTGCAGGAACTGCTCTCCCTTGCATCAAACACACCCTGGATAAATCAGAAACCCTCATCTAGAACATCTGTGTGTCTCCTGGCAGCCCATATTCTCCAGTGTACACCACTTCAAATAGATGCTAGCTATTTGATTCTAAAACTTGTATTTTGCCCAAAGTGGGCGTCTGTCTCCAAATCTTTCCAAAACCAAATTCATTGTGCTCAGTTTATTGAAAGATTCATTTGCTCTGAAAAAATAGATCTCTTTGTTTTACACTCCCTGAGTGGATATTATTTGGGATTCTTTCTTTTGTCTTTTTACCCATGCTGTCTCTCTGCCAGTGCTCTGGCAGGTGGGAAGGTATCTTCCCTGAAATGTTTGCATGCCAGACAACTTCTGCCCAGGCAGTGCCAACTCTGACACAATTCACCTTCTTGACAAGACTGTCAGTGGAGTGACTGTGGTGGTGAGCAGATGAGTTTTTGATGCCATTTCTTTTGGCTGCTGGATCTTTTCCTGCTTATGCAACAAAATTTATGCCAGACCCCCATGCCACATCCTGGCCCAGCTTGGTGAGCAGTCTGCTACAGAGGCTCTGTAGCCACTGGTGTGGCTGGACTGACATTGGTATGGAGACAAGGAGAAATGTGGGGTACAATGAGAACGTGTGGGAGTAAAACAGCGTATTGATAAAACACAGTGAGATGACAGAAAAAAAAAAAATCTAAATCAGGAATGTTCTCCTTTGAGTGAATATTATGCCTCTGAAATAGAGGTGCTCTTTAATTGTTGGAGAATGTGTCTCTCGTTAGTTTTGTATTCTCATTTCTTGATGTCTCACAGTGGGATGAGATAGCAGCAAATGCTGAACAACAGGAAAGTCATTGACGTGGAAAAACAGCAGCATGAGCTGTGCACATGCGAGTCAGTGAACTAGCAGCACTGTAGTGTCTGTCTGGGGGTGTTCAAGGGTAGAACTGGGTAAATAGAAAGAAATATAATTTTACCAGGCAATGACCCCATATCAATAGACCAGCCTCTAGGAGCAGAGCCTTATGTGGGTCAGCCTTCTGGGAAGATCCAGGCAGAATTCCAGAAAGATCCCCTTAGGCCTGCATTAGTGGTGCCCATGCTTCCAGACTGGGCAGTTCTGTAGTGGTGACTTTAGAAGTGCAAGCGGAGCAGGTGTGTGACCTCAGTGGGATAGTGAGGCATTAGGTCTTTGATGTGTCCCATAGGGCCATGGAAAGATCTCTTAAATAATGTCAGGCAGAGGGCAGTGGACATGCCCTGACATGACTTTGCTTTCTGACCTTTGAGGTATAATGAAGACGTACCTGACTACCTGCCTCAAGTGACTTCAGGGACAACACCTTCACAAAGCACATTTTCCATTCTGGAAAGAGACGGAGATATGACTTGTGTCGTGGCCAGTGTGGGGTTTCTGGGGGCCTGGGAGCCTCTATGTAATCATCCAATATGGGTGGGGGAGGGAGACAACTCCAGAGAGGTGAGACCCACAAACCAGCGCTGTACTGGGGTCCTTGGAGGTTGCACTGAACGCGGGCGCAGCCAAACGCTGTGAGGCCGGAGCACCGCTCACGTCCGAGGTGCCGCTGCGGCACTGCCCACGGCCCAGCTGCGCAGGGAGCCCGCGCACCGCTGCTTCGGGCCGAGGCAGGAGCGGGGGGTGAGAGGTGCGGACCGGGGCCAGCCCGGAGTTTTTGTGGTACCGGGAGTCTCTGTGTAACCGGCCAGTATGAGCGGGGAGGGAGCGGGACAACACCGAGGAGGGGAGAGTCGCACAGCCGCGCAGTCCCGCGGTGCCCCGCCGCCTCTGGGCGGGGAGCGGCCACCACG
>VZTN01019497.1:4754-18561 GCA_013400515.1 Erpornis zantholeuca | reverse complement strand
GGGCCGGGGGAAGTTGGTGTGGGAAGGGAGGGTGGGGAGGGCCGGGGCTGCGCTCGGGGGCGGGGGGGCCCCGCCTGGCTCCGCTCCGCTCCCGGCACTGAGCGTCTGCCCCTTCCTGCCTTCCCCGCCGGCACCGGAGTCCCTCGGGCTCCTGTTCCCACCTAGAGAGCACGCGAGGATCCGAGCTGCTAATGCATTTTCTCTTCGGATGCACAGCACTTTCCTTTCTCCTTAGCGCTGTGCCTGAATAATACCGTTTTCCGACCGGTTTTGCAATATTCCAGGAAATAGCCGGATTTGTCATGTTTTGTGTCTGTGGCGTGGAAGGTCTGTCTCTTCCTTCTTATAACAGCTCATGTTACAAGTGTTACTAATGTTTGAGAAGCTCCCTGTGGACAATACAGGAGTAATTTTTCATAATTCTGGCCATCGAGTTATTTAGTAGCTTTTTCAAGGTGTTGTAGTAATTCGTCAATCCGGAACACAGCTGGAAGTTAAGCACATCACAGTTCACGTTTGTGTCAATCAGAACAGGTCTTTTGGCATGATGGGGGAAGTGGCAACTTTATCCACTATCTCTGCTTAGAAAACTTAAGTGCTTTTTTTCTTTTGTAGTCTTCCCCCCCCCCCGCCCAAGATGAGTAGAATCATGAGCTTTTAGAAACTGTTGTTTAAATTTTCTGTTTTGAAATAGGAAAAGCATAAAGCATCTCATAATTACATCATTTTTTACAAAAAACCTCACAGAAATGGCAAGAGGACGATTGAATGAAGTGCACCACAGTTGAATGGTGTTGTTTGCTATTAAATTGCTGCCTCCTGTTAATTGAAAAGTAGTGTTTTGTGAGTCTAGCTGATATATAAAAAGAGGCATGTTTTCATGTTTCTATGATGTAGTTTGGTTCATCAATGTATGTATTCTCTGTAAAAAAAATGCTGATGACTAGTTCCTGTCAGGTTGTAGAAGCAAATACTTGGATGGCTATTTACATGAGCAAGGGTCTAGAGAATGAGTCACTGCTCGCTGATAATTGGCTCTCTGTCCTGTTTTTTATTCTCCCTGTAGCTTCGGAATGAGTTCAGCAGCAACTTTTGACGTAATATATTAAAGTAAGTGTAAGTATGTATTGCCAAATACCAGCTCTTGGTCCTTCAAAGTAGATACAGTAGCAGAAATAGATCAAGCATGTGATAAAAAGTAAGGCAGTAGCCTAAAGCCTTTCTTGAACAACCACCAGAATGTATTTAGAAAGTAAAAGCAATCGTACACTGCAGTTGTGTAATGGGATAAAGAAAAGCTATCCAGGCAAATGTATCTGCAGATAGGGAAATATATTTTTAACTCTTATAGTGTGTTACATTTGGAGTTTCCAGACAGATTTGCAATTCTGTTCAATTAGTTTTCACTGCTGGGGAAACTGCAGTGTGGGGGTAGTGATTTGTCCAAGGTCACCTAGAAGACTTGGTGAGAATAAAATAGGGAAGAAACCAGTATTTCTGAGTAAGAGTCTGGTATTTTATCTGCTAGAACCTGTTGCTGTTTATTATTGATATTAGTAGCAGTTCTTATTACGGTTATAAGAGATCAGTGATCCTGTTACTTGATTCAGTAGCATAATTTCATACCTTCTGCACAAAATTTAGTAAACCTTACTTGTCTGGGTAATTGGGAAAGTTTAGTAAAGATAATTTAAAGAAAATGAGACATTTCATAGAAGTGAGCTGAAGCTCAGTACTGTGTTTAAAAGTATGAAACTTTAAAGTAAGGCCATGGTAAGGAAGAAAGTAGGTACTGTGACCGCAAGAAACAAGTGGGGAAATTAACTATTATATGTGGATTGGTGATTTAGGATTCTATTTTCTGTCAGCGAAGCGTAAAATTTAATCCCAGACTTCAGCGTAGGTTACCAAATGTAAGTAGAGGAAGATGTGTGTAATGTAATAGCTTTTGAATCTGAATAAAAGGCTTATTAACTTAGTGTCAGACACTGGTATAAAGCAAAAAACCACAAACTGTCTTAAACTTATGAGCAGAAACCCTGCTGTAGTAAATTTCTTGGTGTGTACAACTTCATGTCGTCCATATTACTTGCCCACTATTTCAATATAATGGAAACAAAGTTGCTTATAGAAGAACATAACTTTTAATAAATTGCAGTCTCTACTGTGTTCAGTCTATAAAATTACAAAAGCCAGGAGGGAATAGTTCTTCATTTGTGTAAGTAATTTGCATGTTAATTACAGATCTGGTTGTACAAACAGAATGTGTTTTTCCATTAGGATTGTATTTTTCTTTTTTTTTCCCATACACACACCTAATGTGTTATTCAGATATCCTGGACTTGTTTGATATGACACCCAGTCCTGTGATGTGTTGAACACCACTTTCCCTTTCTCTTCAGTAGATTTGAAGGTGTTTGCCCTTTGCCAGGGTTGCACCTGAGTAAGAGAAAAGAATGTTTGGGTTTTTTTATTTTTTATTTGCTTTTCTTATTAGAGTAGTGTCAGGGTTAATCTAAGCTCCTGCTTATTTCGATTCTTCATTTACAAGCTTTCTAATAAGACCTGTGAAACTGTTTGGATGTTGGAGTGTGTGGTACAGCCCCGATAAAGTTTTTGGCCCCTCTCAACAGTGGTGCAATCCACAGCTCTGTGTGCAGTATATTGGCCTGGTACAGTCTGAGCAGGCATGAAAGAGTGTAAAGCACACAAAGCACAAAAAAAAAAGGTGCAATGCTTCTCATTCTGGACCTAGGCATAAAAACTGTAGTAGAAAGATTGCACATTTGGAATGTAGTGTGTGACTTTTTAAAAATTTCTTCTTGAAAAGAGGAAAAGGGTAGAATCAAAACATTTCATTCAAGATGTGCTTGAAGGGGACAGAAATGTTTTGGGTTTTTTTCCTCCTTCACTCCTCCAGTGAATCTCCAATCAAAATTACTGTAAACGTGAGAGAGCCATGTTCAGCTGACTCCTTTTCCAGCTGGGTCACTGGGCTGTAGGTTGGAAAGAGTGAATCTGATTCACATGTCTAAAGGTTAGAGAAATGGTTCCCATACAGAGGCTGTGACAGAGAAGAGAGCAAGTTGCAAGCCCAACAATTGTGAGACTGAAAAAAAGTGGTCTACTTTTATGCTCAGTAAATGTGTTTTTTATTAAAAAGCCTTTGGAGTGGAGACTGGAAGTTCCCTTCTTTCCATGGATAAATTTCCTGACCCAGAGCAGAAACAGTTCATGCTCTCTGTCTCAGACTTGCATAAAAATGGAGTAGCTTCTGCAAGATGGTTAGAAAGCCAAAGTCATCCTGATGTGATTCCCTCCCTAAGACTGGTGTGAATTTGTATATTTGTCACACAGGTTTTATGTTCTTGAACCACTAAGCTCTTGCACAATAGAGTGACTGGATTGAAATCAAAAAGAAATTAAAGAAACCCAACAGAACTAAACAACACACCAAAACCAGCCAAAAACTCCAGCTGATTTCTAAAGAACTTGCTCTTCTAGGTATTAAGAAAGTAGCCCCATGTAATTGAGCCCTTCAGGCTGGACAGAGGAAGGTCTGTGTCTTGTCGAAAGTGCCAAATGCTTTGCTGCTGCCAAGAATGAAATCCTCTACCCAAAAGGAGATCTGCAGGCAGAATGGGGCTTTACTGTTGAAGGCTAAGGCATCCAGAGAGGCCTGTGAGGTTAAGGCACAGCTGAACCAAGGTTTGTAGCCTTCTGGATTTAGGTGCCAGAGTGCTGACAAGCTTTTGCATTTGTTGCCATGTAAAGAATCTCAGTTGTTTTTAAATGGGATCTGTCATCTTCCACCCTATCTAGAGGAGAAGGTTAAAAGCAATATTTTGGTAATGAGTGATGGATGACTTTCACAAGTACATCCTAAAGTTAGAAACATTTTTCTTTTTCATCAACTCCACTCCCCAAAAAACCAAAACCCCAAACCACCTTGAACTAGTGGCTGTTACCGTCTTGGCTCATCAGATTCACTGGATGTAATGGAATAAATTGGAGAAATCTGATTTATGGCTAGTTGAGCCACAAGGAGGCAGGCTTTTCCTGTGGAACTGGTTATTATGCTGTACATAGTGCTGGTTTCCCCTTCCATATTCTGGTTTTGTTTGTTTTGCTTTTTTTCGTTATTTTGGAGCAGACTTTTGATAGGTGACTGTACTGGAGCTAGCTGAGATGAAATAAAGATGAAGGTAAAAATGTGATGCTTCATCTTGAGTATGTGAGTGATTAAAAAAAAGTCTCAATCACTGGGTAAAGCAGGGGAAAAAGCAGCAAGCCTTGTAAGTTCTTGTTCTGTATGGATAAAACTTTAAAATAACTTCTTTCAGCATATACAAAACTTTCTTTTCTTTATTTTTTTTTTGAATGCATCTACTATTTCAATTACTGTTAAAGGAGGCTTTTATTGACATTATACATAATGACACACATAGCAATCTTGCTCTCTTTCTGCATAAACTACAGATTTAGTGTACCTAAGAGTTTTTTTGAAGGTTTAAGTAAGGAGGAAAGAAAATATTACTTAACTTTAGGTTCATTAATCTGTTTATGTGCAACTTGAGTGTTTCTCTTGAGGTATGTGAAACAAGGGGGTTAAAAGTGCTCCAACTCTCTTGGTTTCTTTCATCACAGGAAGGCATTGCCTGCTTTAATTCCTAAATACTGTTTACTTTGCTGTGTCATTTTTCATGTAACTTTAGTCCTGTATGTGTTGTGACATTGAATGTGACTTTTGATACCTTGATCTTGAGACAAGTGAAGATACCAGGGGTTAAAAAAGTCAAATTGTCATGTGTCCTTTTCTGTATCATTCACTTCCTAGAAGGAGCAAGGACATAGAAAATTATATTCTCCTCTATAACAGATAACAGTTTCTGCTAACAGATCTTTCTTTTATATGATTCTGTAATAAATGGGAAAGAAATTAAATGCCCAGGCAGTTCAATAATAAATCTGTCCTCTCACGAGAATGTAAGTGTTATACACATATATTTTCTTAATCTAACATATGTCAATTGACAAAATTACAGCCTTGGCAATTCAGTCACTTATTTTTACGGATTACTTCATAAAACTTAACTTTGGGTGTGATCAAAAGGCTGTGTATTGCAAATTCTGTGTAGTTTCTTTGGGTCTTTGGCTATATTGGGCTATTCTCTTTTCCTCTCTTTCTTTTTTAAGTGCTTCAGAGAGGGAGTTTTTTTGCTTGTTGATATGTAGAATGATATGAGATTGAGAAATTAGTTCTTTGGTAGAAGACTTGTGTTGTCCCCTGCAACCTGCTGGATTAGAAACTGATGACTGATACAGATGCTATGACTCTTAGCTCTTTGTTTCATAAATGCAGATGTAGAGCAGGGCCTTAGATAGAGGGGGTTGCAGAAGCAAGAATGACTTCTTTGGTAGTTTAATACCAAAAGGGGTAGTTAACCACCTTCCCCCATTATTTTTCTGTTTCATGTGGATATTGTAGCAGTTTGCTGTGCTTCTGTGTTATTCCATGTGGTTTGCTTCTTTCTGGGATCTCTGTGTACAGAGTTTCTAAGTCTTACAGATGTCCTTTGACAGATACAGTTTAAAAATTAGGCAATCCACTAACTAATTGTGCATGTGCCTTACCTGTTTTTGTCCCAACAGTCTTGTGATTTGAGGTGCATTACAAATAAATGCCAGTCATTTTTTCCATGTGTTCTAGTTACTTCCAAAAATGGAACATAAAAAATGATATAATGGCACTTTTTTCTAATTTAGAAAAGGCCCAATATGACTTCGTATGAAGGAAAAAATATTTCAAGATTAATCTCAATGGTGCTGCCTCGCTTGTTCTTTAGACCAACCTAGAATAAAAATATAAACCATTTAAACATATATTAGAGAACTTGATTCTTAGTCTTCAAAATAATATGATCATTCCACATTTTTCCTTGGAAATCATGTTATTTTTTCCTCTTTTGTCTTGCCTGTCTTCTTCAGTTTTTCGGTATGATGTGTTATCTAAGTGCTTGTGTATAACTGATACTGTTTGGTTAAAAGGATGATATGTCAGATGAGAGGCGTGGTGTTGTCTGCTAGAAAGCTGCTTGCAATGGTATGCTACTACAGTATACACCTTTGTGGCAGTGCTAGGTGTCCCAAGAGAGTGACCCTTGTTGCCTGCTTAGAAATTGTTTAAAAACAATCCCACCAGGCAGCCTAGAAAATGTTTGCTTGGCTTTTGGTAGCTACATATAATTTATACATGATTTAATATACAGTATTTTTGGTTAAGTTAAATCTGTTTGGAAAGAAAACATTAGAACACGCTTGGTCCTGGGAAGCTCAGGTGATAAATGTAAACTGCTCAAATTAAGTCAGTGCAAATGATTTGTTTTAAATTGATTTGGTACACTTACTTTTCTTAAATAACCTACTCTTGATTGTAGTTAAGCTGTAGTGGTACAAAGCAATATATAGCCAGGTGGTGTACAAACAGTTTTTTAACTCCCTGCCCAACAGTAAAATTGTTACTAAATGTGATTTTTATTAAGACTTAGGAGAAGATGAGTATTGCTAATATGTTGGCAATGCCATGTGTTGGCAAATCATTTGAATTCTATAAATGAATCTGCAGGAAGCAGTGAGGCATTTGCAATTTTTTCAGGAATATGGGGCTGAATGTCATTGCCCGAATATATCAGGATATTGTGGAAGTGGAATATCAGTGTGGGTGTTACAGAAGGAAACGCTAAGCAGGTTGTTAAAATTACATATTGCCATCATGTAATGCAAAGTGGTGGTATCTTAAGCTATATAAATTTTAAAACCTGGGTGCAGTCTTTCATACTGTTTGTTTTGAAGTAAGTAGGGTGCCCTCTTCTCTTCTGCTTTTCCCTTTCATTTAAGCTTTCAAAGGACTAAGGGCTGTATTGCGGAGGGAAGATTGGGAAAAAAAAGTTAAGTGTCCACATCAGAATGTTTTGTTTGTGTGTTGGGGATTTTAAAGATAGAGTATAAGAGAATCTAGCTAACACTGGAAATTGAACCATTTCATGTTCCCTCTAGGTCCATAAAGTTCTTTCACAGAAATCTTTGTACAGTGGACCTTTTCTGATAAGTGGAAGTGAAGATATTTAAATGTGTGGTGTTTTTTCCTTTTCTTCCATTATTTGGAGAATTTTTTTGTGGAACCTGTATTTTACTGACATATCCAGAGTACATGTCTAACTGTCATTATCTTAAGTGTTCATTTGCCATGTAGTCTTGTCATGAATTAAGCAGGCCTGCACTATTTGTGTCACATGGCAGTCAATAATGATTAAGAAAGTGAAAAAAATCAGCATCTGTTTTCTTTCTATAAACTGAATCCCCAGTTGGAATGTAGCATATTTTAAACTTATATTTGGCTCTAAGATAGGCTATTTCATTGTTTGTTTGTGTGTTTTTCTTGGTGCTGTCACCTTGAATGTTAAAAGCTGTTTTTCTTCTGCAGAAACAAGTTAACTTGTTAATATGACTGGCTTCCAGTATTACAAATTCCTATCAAGACTACTTTTTTTTTTCCTGGTTGACTTTTCAGCTGTCTAAATGGTTTTATTTTTCCCACAATCCCTTTTTTATAAACTGGTTTTGCCAATTGCTCAGGGTACCTGTATTGTCATTTAAACAATTTAAAATATGCAAGTTCAAATAGCTCCATCAACTGACAGGAGCACATTTGTGTAAAGGGACTATGCAGACAGATGTTAGTTTTGAGCTTTGCTTATGAAATTCAAATGGGAAAAGAACAGGATAGTAAAAGAACAGCATTTCAGGACAGTGAAAGAAGAGCATTCCATATATCCCTGAAATTGCTATGTAGTGCACATCAAAGGCAATAATTTGGATTTCTCTTCTTTATAACTATGGTCTCTTATGGAAAGAAAGAGCCTATCAAAAAGGTTGCAAGTTCAGTTGTTAATAACTTTCCTGAAGTCGTAAAATTGTCATAAAACCTGGGTGCTTTATTAAGGGAAGCAGAGAATAACTAGAGATTCTGCTGAGTTCAAGCATTATCAAAGTGCAGTAGACTGCCTGTACTGAGTAACAGATCTGCTTGAACAAAAGAACTTTAGCCAAGGAAAGACTGCAAAGAATTGGCACCCAGCTAATGCTATTGTGGATGAATTCTCAAAGAGCTATGACTTGATGAGGAGAAAATGTTTTCTCCCTGTATTAAGTTCCAAATGTTTAGCCACCCTGGAGATATGAGCACAGCTGAAATTTGTTACTAGTATAAATTTTCTCTATCTGGCCTGTTGGTTTACAGATGGTCAATAAATACATGAGTGTGTATATATATGAATATGTGCTTCAGTGACATGAAGATTTTTAAGTTGCTTGGTTTTTCTTTTTCTTGTTTCTCTTAAGTGAAATGGAAAAGTCTGTTCACTCAAGTACGCTTTGAGTCTCTTGAGGCCTTGGTAAGAAAAAGGAAGGTTTTCTCCTCATAAAGTACTTCATTTGGCAGCAAACTGCTCCCGACTAATGGTGGACCAGCCTGGATACTTAGAGGTTACATTGTTCCAATGTATTGGAAACATCCCTGCGGGATATTGGGAAATATCCCTACAGCAAAACTACTGCTGTGGTAGGTGTGCCTACCGAGAGTGTGGGGGTGATGGAATTGCAGTATCTCTCTGCTGAAGTGTGTCACAAAATTAGCTCTGCAAATGTTGTCTGGACAGCATAATAAGTTCTTGTTATGGGTGGTGGCATGGCTGCTGCTGCAGTGGAATACCCAAGTTCTCGTGGTTACCATGCCAGGCCACCATCGGCTGCAGCCTTGACATTATCTGTGTGGAGCAAACTGAGGCTGTTCTTTAGTCCTCTGACTTGTGCTCTTACCACATGTGTTGCTTTGCCAACACCGACTGAAACGAATGCCATTTAGTCTTAGCAAACATCAATCTGATTGTTGCACCATGTGGAATATGGTTATAACCCATATACACTATGTTTGTGAGTACTTTTTAAAGTTTTAATTAAGGAAATGTTCTTTTTTGTCCCACTGACACAGCATATACCTTTCTTTCAGTACTCTGAAAGTGCTGTGGGTGAACAGTAATGTAGCAAGTGCTGTAAGGACCTGATGAGAAGGTTGGAGTTTGAGTCCTAAAAGAGCAGAGAATCATTCTTAAAACCTCTTAAACTGATAGATGTCTATCAGAGACAATGTCCTCACCCCATATGCTAACCTGTATACCTTCTGTTAAAAAGTACATCCTAAGAGTTTACAGGTCTTAACAGTTAAATTAAAAGGCATTTGGAGTCTGAAAGAAGTATTTAAATAAAGTAGTGGGCAGTGGGCTAGCAAACATCAACACTTCTTTGCATCCTTATATTTCATGCTTAATGTTCAAAAAGTGATGGAGAGACTTGACTTCTTTGTACAGCAAAAAGAGTGTCTGAAGGCACTTTTTTTGAGGAAACATTTCTCTCTATAGAGACATAAGTGCCAGTGTTGTTTAGCCTGGTAGATTCTTAGTGGAAGGATTGAAATGAGTGACAGATTGTTGATACCACACCTGAGTTATCACAAGACTTAGAAATATTTTAGGACAAAATGTACACTGATCAGAGAATAAAAAGAAAAATGTTGAAGGACTTCTCTGCAATGACTGTCAGGTTTGTGAAAGTCTTGGTAAGAATGCAGTCTGTTTTGTTTAAGTACAATTTCTCAGTTATTCCCAATACTTTCTGAAAATTCTCTAGTAAAAATAAGCAAGAGATTGATTTTGATGTTCATGTTAGCCTAGACCTAAAATATCTGTCTTTACACAAAGCAAAAGCTATTTGCTTAAAAATCCATTTCAGTTACCTGCTGAGATAACTAATGCTTCTTGCATCCTGGGAATAATAGCGAGAAAATCAAGGTGTTAAGATCAGCCTGCAATCATTTAATGTTCTCTCTCATGTGCTTGTAATTCTAACAGCCAGAAACTTAGGCTAAACCTGTTTCTCTACACATGGATTGTCTTGGTGTGTGACTTTTCAAAAAAAATTTTTTTGTTGTTGTTTTCATTATTATTCCCTAATGGTTGCAAATGTTTCAGATTTGGTCATGGGTTTTTCTTCTTTTAGTTAAGGATGTAGAAAATATTTTTGACAGTTTCGGAGTACATTTGCTAGGTTATCTCTGTATAAGTAATCCTTTTCTTGATAAACTTGGATGTTAACATTTTTCAACTGTATTGGAAACTCTGGTAAAAAGATACCACCACTTGTTCAGGACACTTTGGAATGTTGTTTGCATTATAGCACTATTTAGAGTCCTGGTTCTATTGTGCCAAAGATTGAATCATCATAACAGGTTATTTCTACACCATGGACTTAGAAAAGAGCTTGCTCCCACTAGGCTTTAGATACTTGAGTGTGAATGTTAGCTGTGATCGTACAATAAAAGTTCTCATGTTATCTCTTGGTGTGGCCTTTTGCTCAAAGCCAAACCTTTTTCATACTCAGCAAACTATATTAGATAATTGGCTTTTATAGATTAAGCCTCAGTAATTGAATAGACTTCAAGAAATTGTAATGTCCCAGGTTCTACATCATATGGAAAAGATAGCTCAAGCTTTTCGGTCCTGAGCATTGGAGTACGATGGGACCTGGTGCTTCTTGTTAGGCTTGCTAGAGTGTGGATCTGGAGCTAGTACAGTCAGGCTGTGCAGAGAACCACATCTAGTGTCTAATCTTTGTGTGGTTGATGTTGACCACTTCTGAAACCCTCAGTTCACATATGTTCAGTTTGGTTTAGAGTTGTGATATTGTAATGTTTATTTCCAAGAACAGCTACAGCTCAGAGGCAGGCAACAGTTTGGAAATGTCATGGTATTTATTCAAATTAATTGTGATTGTGGCTGTCATTGCATGATGTTATCCCACTTTCTGAGCTAAGTTTCCAATGTAGAAGTATGGAAGAAAATTGATGTAAAAACTAATTTCTACTTGATGAATATTGTGTATCCTGTTATGACTTTTTTTCCCCTAAACTTAGAGAAATATCCTTGGTGTTTCTAAAGGTGTAATCAAAAAACAAAACAAAAGGCATGTTAGGGAAGTTGTTCATTGAATCTTGGGGTTTAGGAGTACTTTGGATGTTAATTCCTTCGAATAGTTTGCAATGCCTGAACTGATTGCTTTTTCAGTTTTGCTTTGAAGATATATATTTTTTAAGGGAACTTTTACTTGAATGATTTGGTGAAGTCTTGTGGAGACTTTAGAAACCATCTTAAGAAGTGTTGGTTTAATACAGCCAGTTTGTGATGTAAGGCAGTTTGTAGTGTTGAATAAGCAAGGTGTTGGATGCTGGTGGGTGTAGGTACTTGGTAGTTTTCTATGCCATCTTAAAGATGTGACTGGTAGAGCTTAAAGAGAGCCCCAGTATACTTAAGATGGCAATTTCTAATTAAATACTCCAGTGAAACACTGTCATTATCTGAATTTAAGACTCTAAGCACTTGTTTATGTATGCAAAATAGATGTCTGTAGTTGGTTTGGATTATTAATACTTTTTTTTTTGTTTGAGTGTTATATACCATCTTATTTTGAGTTCATTACTAGCTATGTATTTATATAGTTTCTCCTCTTAGCAATATGACTGTGTCACTTTCCTCTTGTAGTGTCATGATGCTTTGTCAGAACCTCATGGCACATGGTGTATTTTTTAAAAACATAATTAGTTAAGATGAGTTTTTAGGTAGAGATTCTGTTTTATTATACAAGTGAAGATAGATGTAGAACTAATTTGGCAAAATGTGTGTGTAACTTTTGTTCTTGATGTTTTGGGTTTTTTTTTGTTTTAAAAGATGTGGCTGCCTTGTTGATACTGATAATTTGTTTGCTGCTCTTTGTCATACAATTCTGAGCACGTCTCATACAATATCCTTGCATGTATGTATGAACTTTTCAGTAACACAGCTTGATATCTGCAAATTCAAGGAAGTTGAAGATCCTTGTCTGCATTTGTCTTCTGTAGGCTAAAGTAATGCACTCTCTATCTTGGAGGAGGGTGATAGAGAGGCAGCATTAAATGATCAGTCTGCAAAACCTGATTTCTCATAGGCATCTTAGCAGAATAATTAAAAAGCTTTTTGTCATCAGCTAGGTCTTGTGGATATCAGCTTTCTAGCATTGAATTCTTTGGTCAGCTGGAGGAAGAGGAGTCTCCAATGGGAGAGTTTTGTTGGAAGTATGTCAGTTGCTGTTCTGGCAACTGCTTTATGTTTTCATTTAGACTGTTCTCATGCTCTTACTGGCAGTAGGCTGTAGCAGCTGGGATGGCAGCATGTTTGCTTTCTTGTGACATGGTTTAGGCTTCTTTTTCAGGCTTATCAGTTTAAGACAATAATGGTGTAGTATTTTTTCCCCCTGCATTTGAATGGCTTTTTGCCATTATACAAATAGTGAAGAAAATGGCAATGGAAGCACAGGAAGTGCTAGTACTGGCTTCCTTTCTGGTTTTGGAAGTTAGAGTTGCTGCTGTGTGCTGGAATGCTATTATTTGCCCCAGTTCAGTGATCAAACACTCGATTCTTTTCTTCCACAGAATCACAGAATATCCTAAGTTAGAAGGGAGAAAACAAAGCTTTTTCCAAGTCTGCCAGTGAACAGCAGTGCTTTCCAGTTACTGCAATGATATTAGAATGGGTAGAATTACTGGTGAGATGGGATTTGTTCCAATTGTTCTCTTTGAATAGAGGCATAGCATGGGATGGGCTACATTCCTCCTGTTTCTTTGAGTGCCAGCATGCATAAATGTGTGATATTCATTTGTCCTTGTTAACCTGAAGATTAATCCCCTAAGTCCTTTGGGCTGGTATAGCCTATCTCACATGCAGCACTGTGTAGTTTTTCAACTGTTAACTTAATTCTCCCTGTTTTTCTGGAAGTGCAGTTCTAGCTCTTATGCCCATTCAAACAACAGAGGTGACTTTAATATCCCCTGCCCTCTTATTCCTTTGAGCACTGAATATGTACAGCAGAAGTTGTATTAGTTCTGTTGGCCCAGTTTCTGTGCTGTTCCTCCTGGGTTTGTATTTGAATCTCTAGCAGCTTTGCTCTTTCTAATGCAGTTGAAATTTAAGTACTGTGTAAATACATGGCTGCTTCTTTTTCCATGCAAGAGTGGAAAGCTACTGATACTGGCATGGCATATTCCTGCCATGCAATAAAGAAGAGAGTATANCATATTCCTGCCATGCAATAAAGAGTAGAGTATAAGAAGTATTCTTGGGAAATCTGCTGTCTAACAGAGCTGGAAAAGACAAAGTTAGATGGACCCTTGATTGTTTTCCACTAACTAGAACTCTTATGACCTTAGATTTTGGAATTAAATGATTGCATACTGGTAGAATATGAAAAGAAAGCTCAATATTTCAGTAAGTAACTTAAAGTAGGAACTGGCTGCTTCTATTTTTGATGCCCAAACCCAGTGTTTCTGCGAAGGAAGAAGGGCTACAGGAATCTCGTAATTTTAATAGTATCTGGTACGCACTGACATTTTACTTGTATTCTGCAACAGAAAAGGGAGAGATAATTATACAGGCTGCTACTTTGTTTTAAAGGCTTAGTAGCTGTTGTACATAATTTTCATCAGTTGCCAACAAAGCATCCTGTGTAAGAGAAGGAAGAAATGGGTTGAAGATAAGCTGCAGGTCATAAAAACCCAGAAAGGTATTTTAAAGAAGTGTAGCCTTTTACTTCCCTTTATCTCGGAAAATCATCACGAGCCCTAAGAGAACAAATATGTTTTCACTAATCTGACTGTTAGTATAAA
>VZTN01019496.1:80357-105882 GCA_013400515.1 Erpornis zantholeuca | reverse complement strand
TGGACATCCACAGCTGCTCCAGCGTCTCACCACCCTCACAGAGGAATTAACAAAGAATTTCTTCCTAATATCCAAATGAGCTATCACAGTGTTTTCTTTGGTGTGAATGACAGCCTAAACTTTGCTAATGTTTGTTGCTGCACTAATGGGAATGGGGAAACTTTCTGGCAAGAAGACCCATGATTATGATTATGTGCCTATATCAAGTCAAGAAAATTAATTTGGAAAATGCCAAGACCTGCTTATTATAAAAATCCCTTGGTATCAATTGAGTTCACCTGGGATGAATGTCAGCCATAAAAACAAAGCTATTAGGAATGCCTTTGTCATACTGCCAAAGTAAGGCTGTTCAGACTCAAAAGAGGGCTCAAAATAAAAAGTCATTTCTTTGTTAATATTCAATCTTTGGATGAAGGGACTTGTTTGGAAACCTGTTCTAACTATGAATTTAAGGAATGAAGTTTTAGCTTTTGTGTATTCCCTTAACAATGAAAATACATGAATTTCCATATAATGCTGAGTATAAGCTATGTAAGGAAATTAAGTTTCCATCTAGAAACCATTTCATATTTAGTTACTTTTGCCAGGTCCCAAAGCAGCATGTTGGCCTGTCCTTGTGTTTATGTTGGTCTACAGACTACACTCCCTGAAGTCCCCAGGGAAAAGCAGATGGGTTTACCTGACAGAAACAAAACAGGATAAAGGCTTTGCAAAGTTTTCTGTGGAGGATTTAAAAATTGATTCCTAAAGAGTCTGAATCAATATTTCTCCTGTATCATTCATTTACTCTTAATGAATTGCAAAATGCTAACTGACATCCTGTTTATAACCTGAGAGCATAGCTGAGAAGATGGCTACTTAAAAAATATACAGTTTTAAGATACACTGTGTTATACTAGCATAAAGAAGAGCTCTGTGCATTCAAAAAAAGGAGTGGGATGGGGGTTTTGTGTTTGTTTTTTTAAAACCTTTTTAGCCAAATGCATAATTGAATTGTGGTAGCTATTTTTGGAAGACACCATATTAATCCAGAAAGGGCTTAGAAAAAATCATGGAGGACTAGTTAACTAAAGAAATATTGAAGATATTTGGCCCAGGAAACTCCTAAATTTCAGGCTGCTAAAGACCAGGGTGGTAGTCAGGGGCAGGAGTTATTCCCTATTTCCCCATGTCCTCTACTCTTTCCTTATTCAGCCACTGTCTCTGGAGAGGGAGTGTCTTGGTCACATCTCTGGATCAAAAGAAATACACCTTACATACAGATCTGAGAATTTATGGTTACTGCAATTGACATTGAGGCAGTATAATCAAACACAATAGTTATTACAGGCCAGTTTGGAAGACACATTTTTAGCTAGTAACTGTTAAGACTGATAAAAAAGAGCTTTCTAGAATCTATGCATTCTTCTGTGGTGATACGCTCACCTCTGCAGTGTTCCTTTGCCTCTNGACTCACCCAGTACTTCATTGTTTTCCAGTACAACAGTAGACTTGTTTTTCTGTTTTCTTTCTTTCTCTGAAACTTCTTTCACCTGACTCACACCTATTTATTTATGTGTTTCTTTATACCTTTGTTCACCAGTGTCTGGCCGCCATGATTTGTGTGTAAAGCCCAACTACTTGCATCCTTTGGTTCCTGCCATCACCTAAATCCTACATTTTTATTCTGGGACTATGAGACAGTTCTTCAGCCTGTGAAGAGTACCTGTTTTACTACTTATCCATGAACAATAGGCAATACACCACACAGAGCTAAAATAAAGCTCAAACAAATTTAGATGACGCTTACTTGACGACCAGACAATTGTCACAACTGAAAGAGGCTAAAATCAGCACAGGCTGAGCCAAGTCCAGACAAGCCATGCAATCTTTGTTTTCTCTATTTCTATTTTCTTCCCTGCAAGACTAAAATGACTTTGTTTGGATCAATATAGATATCTTGCTTGTGCAGTTGGACTGCTTATGCTGTTCAACAATGCATGCTTTTGGAATTGTTTTCATTGTTTTCCAATGAAGCACATTTAAAGGGCAGCACAGATTCTCCTATTATTCACATGACATAAATCAGTGGCAGTTCTACTATGTCAAGCAAAATCTGCTCTGAGCAAGTGCTGAAGAATGTGGCCCCATCATTTAAAATTAATATGTGCAGCGTAAGCTCTGTTTGTATTCCCTGCTTTCTGTTCACTAAACATTCCTTTTTTATTTGGGATATGAGACATATCTCTCAAGGGTAATGCTTTATTCTCTAAAACAGTAAACATATTGACCACTGCTAAGATTCTTGTAAGACAATTTGCACTACATTAGCAGGCCATGAATCTCTCCAAGAATCCATATTACAAAGCAGAAGTTTAAGCAAGAACATGGCATTATATTGATTTCTTGGGAAGTAATGCACACAAATGTGTTTTCACACAAAGATATGTGTGCACTTGCAAGTACATACGTGGAGTTGTATGTACATGAACAACATGTATTGCACAATACCAGATCAGTGGTTTCTTGGCTGAGCTGTCTTTCTCTTAGGTTTGGTACTCATTCCACTTGTATGAAATATTGATTCTTAATCAATTCAAAAAAGAATATGGGCCTCAGATTGCTGTTACCTTACATAGGTATCTTTTTTTCCTCTTTTCAGTTGATTGTAATCTTTGATTTTTCCACATTTTCCTGCATCTTGTAATATTTTCATTATGTTTTCTTTCCCTCAGAGGATGCTGCATTGCCAGTTGCTAACTGTTCTCTTACTGAATTACAAGGATTTTCATGAGATTCATTTGCTCTTGCAGCAAGTTCAGTACACAGTCACTCAGAACAATCTGGTATGGGCATTTATCAGTAACACACTGGGGTAAAAGGAATTAGGATATATGATTCAAAAGGGCTTTCTCTTTTTCCTTATGCAATATTAACAGCATTTTGGATCTGTATTAAGGCAGAGGTCTTCCTACATTTGGTGTTCATTATTAACCTTGAGCTGTGTGATTAACACCAAGAAAAAATTTATTTGAGGTGGGAGGACTTATATTTTATTTTTGCAAATATAAAAAAACCCTTCATTATTTTTGGAGAGACTTTCCACTATGGACATTTTGGAGTGCACTGAGCACAAGCTTTTGTTTTAGAGAATTTGAGAAATGTTTATTCATTTTCTTTCTCTCCTCTTCCATGTTTTTCTGGAAATAAAGAAACAAAGACTCCAAAAAACCCAAACCAAATCCATCTACTTTAAAATATTTTTCTAAAAGTGGAAGACAAAGGATTTGGAATGTGTGAAAATGGAGGATTTTAGCAAATTATTCACTCTATAGAACCGATTGTTTAAATTATCTCCTTGATTATGACCTTCAGTTGATCTGAGATATGCCTCAAATGAAATTAAAAGCCTAAGGTTATTTAAATGTTCAAATATTCTTTCTTTATGGGTTATTCTTCAGGTAGTAGCTGTGCATGAAAACTGGGAAAAATTATGATGAGACTAGCTCATCTTTTACTTACTCAAATGAATTCTCAAATCAGGCACCCTCATCTAGAAACAATTACAAAATTTCCTCTAAAAACAACAACAAAAAAAAAGTAAAAAGAGATAAAATTCTATAAGTGTTGTTAAATTTGAAGTATATTTTCCATCATTCTTACAAATTTTATAAAATAAGTTTTTTCTGACAAAATCCTTGGGTTTTGCTTGGTGTCTGAAACACCCCCTGGTTCTTTCCCTGCTATTTTGTTATGCATCCTATTTCTTAAAGGGTAAATGATACTTGAAACAGAATAATGCACCTTTCACACTGAATTTCTGGTACAACTAATCTTTGTGTCACATGGCTCAAGGGCATGAAGTGAGAGCAGGTTCCAATGATCTCCTTCACCAAAACACAATGCCATGCTCTGGTCTTTGCTTTCATTTTTTGTCTTCTTTTTCTTATTCTACAGTTTCTTCTAGTAGTCACTAAAAAAAAGGTGTTAGTTTGCATTGCAAATTATTGGCTGTTGATTGTACTGCTCTTAGAAGCAATGAAATCTGGATATGGTACATAGGTAGAGCTAAGCTTTTTTTCCTCAAGCCATTGGATTTGAAATCTGGAAGCCAGGCTGCTTAACATTAACTTTGTGCTTTCATACTAGCTTGATCCACCAGCTTGAATTGAGGCTTCTCAGTTTCCTGGGCAGGCCACTCTGAGATCTTTATAAGAGACACAACCACAAAGAAAACCAAAACAACAAACAACCCCAAACAACCCTAAGTAAAGTGAGTAAATGGAAGTAAATATTGAGGCAGTGTCCTCGAGGTCATCCTCACAAAGAGAAGGATGTGTTTCAACGCAATCTAAACCTGAAGGATTTTTTTCCAGCCTGGTTTTACTCTAAACAATAAGACAGAAACAGCTGACATGTCAGCTCTGTGGATGATCACAAATTGAGTCTTAAACCCATACATAGATGTCTTGAATGTCAGTAGCTGGGCTTATGCAAGAGAAAAATACTCCTGCAGGGCTGCACAAAATCAGTGTCAGCTGCTCCTGTGCCATTTGCAGAATGGCAAAAGTAGGCAACTGCAGTTCCAATTTTAAATCAAATTAAGTAGCACCTTTTTACAATCACGATAAAATTCTCTCCAAGTATTTCAGGTATCTGAATAACATTCTCAATTATACCAACACAAAGCTATAATGAGAATCAGTTAGGCTTGTATCTTTTGCAATCATCTTCAGAATGGATTCCATTTAATGCCATTTTCTGTTCTCATTACAAGCTTTGTCAGGCAAAGGTACCAGAATTTTAATGGCCAGTAAAATCTGTTTAAAAACTATAAACTCTTAATGGACTTACAAACAGACTTTAACCTTTTAAATATTTTGGACTCATTCCCTTCTCCTTACAGAGTTCAGGAGACACAAAGAGGGGACAATAGAGAAGGCAAAAGCAGAACACCACCCATTTTAGAAGGAAAGCTAGGGTAACTGAAATGCAAAACACATAGGAATGAGAATCCAGAAGTCACATTCCTTGAGATCTGTGTTGACCTCACATAAACTTAAATTAATATTTTTAAAAAACAGTGAAATCCCTAAAACAACAGAATGCAGCAGTCAAAATTCACCTGGAATTCTCAGTAACTAAATTTTTTGTCAGCTTTTCGATGTACATGTGGATTTCTCATTCAAAGAAAGCAACAGCCTTTTCCTGGTTTTTGCTGAATTTATATCCATCAGAAACCAAGGCATCAAGAAAGGGTAGCCAAGGATCTGGGAACAGGTCTGCTGATGCAAGATGAACCAGAACATACCATTCTATTTTGGACTGCCCTTTTCCTTCAAAATGACATCTCACTGAATCCTGGCATGCTTATTTAAAATTTTAATATCCACGGAAAATAAATCACCAAATATAAATTTGCAACTAATTTGTGGATTTATCACTGCAAAAATAAATATTTGTGTAATGATGCATAGATTTCAGATATCATGGGTTAGGGAGCTCACACTGGTAAAGCTCAGTGCAGCACAGTGTGGAGACAAGCTTGTGGCAGCATGTTAATTGCAGTTGTGTAGTTCTGCACCCAAGTAAACCCATTTTCTTGGATAAATTCTCTAGAGACAGGACTTATTTAAGCAAGTGTGTGTGTCTTAACCTGATTTAGTCATAGGGATAAATAGGTACTTCTCAATGAAATTATTTGAAGATGTGCATCTAAAACTGCTTAGATAAAATGTGTGAATTTCAAAGCCTGCATTTAACTCCATTTATGATGCTTTAGAACCAGCTTAGGTGGTTTAAGCTTCCATCACTGCTCTGCCCAATGCACACCTAGAGGCTGTTGACCTTTCTGCTGCCAGGGATGGTTGCTCATGTGCCATTTGGTGTCCCCCATGACCTTCATCTCTTTCTCTGCAGACCTTACCCCAGCCTGTACTGGTGCATGGGGTTATTCCTCCTTCGGTTCAGGACTTGGCTCTTCCCTTTGTGGAACTTCACAAGGGTCTGTCAGCCCACTTCTCCAGCCTGGCAAGCCCCTGAACAGCAGCCCAACCATCTGGTGAACAAACCACTCCTCCCAGTTTTGTGTTATCTGCAATTGAGCCTTGCTTTATGTTAAGGAGCCTTGTAGTTTTAATATCACCAATTAAAATTAGTGATTCCAGAAAATATCAGATGTCCAGCCAAAACCCAGTGATTGTTACATCCTTGAAAAAATACACACAAGGTGGGGTAGTTTGGCTACAGCTGAAAAGCCTGGGCTTTTCAGCAGTTTTTGCTAATTTCAGGCCGGCTTCCAGAGGAGAAATGCTTTATTGTTCTGACATTTCACAAAATAAGTCAGAGATATTTTTGAGCAAAACATGTTGATCATAGCAGTCAGTTGTTTTTGGAAAAGACCTGTCACCTGGAAAAAACAGCAACTGCATTGTTTTTTTCTTTTTACTCTTTCATCTGTAAATGTCAGAGGAATAAAAAAATAACCACTGCACTAAAAGTCTCCTCTAATTCTGGACAAATTGTTCCCTTATTCTCCTTGAATCTGGGCTTGCAACATTTCCAGTGAAAAAGCTAAAGTAAGTATATTTGAGCCTGTATCCCGTGAGTATTCAATCAAGTTATTGGTAATTGTATACATTCATTTACACATCCAGGTATGGCTTATTGATATAGAACAGTCTTACAGCTATTAGATCACCCTTACTCATCAACGTGTTTTAAGGATATATATCTTTAAAGAAGAAAATCCAATTAACCCAAAGAAGCATTTCAAAAGGAGCATGCTGTGTTGGGTTTGCATGGCCAGGGTTTGGTAGTGGGGGTGGGCAGCACTGGTGGCTTCTGTGAGAAGGTGTCAGAAGCTTCTCCCCATGTCTGACAGAGCCAGTGCCAGCTGGCTCCAAGACTGACCTGCTGTTGGCCGAGGCTGAGGCCATCAGTGGTGCTGGTGGTGTCTCCAGGGTAAAATTTTTAATAAGGGGAAGAAAACCCTTCTGTGCAACACCAACTGGGAGAAAGGAGTGAACACATGAGAGAAACAGCTCTGCAGATCCCGAGGTGACAGCAGAAGGAGGGGTAGGAGGTACTCCAAGCACCAGAGCTGAGGTTCCCCTGCAGCCCTGGTGCAGCCCATGGTGGGGCAGCTGTGCCCCTGCAGCCCATGGAGGTCCATGGGGAGCAGAGATCCACCTGCAGCCCCTGCAGCAGCCCATGCTGGAGCAGGGGAATGCCCAGGGGAGGCTGTGACCCCGGGGGAAGCTCATGTTGGAGCAGGGGGACAGAGGGCAGAAGAAGGAGCAGGAACAGCAATGTATGTGATGAACTGAGTGAAGCTGACACTGGAAAGAAGGGAGGGGTGGGGGGAAGGTGGTTTTCAGATTTGGTTTTATTTTTCAGTATACTCTGAGGTGATTTGTAATACATTCAGTTAATTTCCCCCAAAAAAAGTCTCGTTTTCCCATAAAGATAATTGGTGAGTGATCTCTCCCTGTCCTTATCTGGACCCATGAGTCTTTCATTATATTTTTTCTCCCCTGTTCAGATGAGGAGGGGAAGGGCAGAGGGGCTTAGTGGGCACCTGGCATTCAGCCAGGGTCAACCCACCATACATACATCTACCTGTTTTATGAGCAGATTTTACCTTATATATTCCATTTAGTGCTCTTTTGAAGTACAGACAGAAGGTTTGTCTGAGAACTTAAACTATCTTCTAAGCAGCAAATATTGCATGTGCTGCCACTGACTTTAGTGTTGTAATGGAAACAGAGAATGCTTGGTCTTGGATATTTCCATGTTCCTCATTAAGTTTGAAAACTTGTTTTTATTCCTGTTTTTCAGACAAAAATATAGATACTTGTTTTTACTGTTTGGGAGATATTCTGCATTTCATGTAACTGCTAAATCTGTTAAATTTTAAGTCTTTTGAATACCTATTATGTTTAGCTGATATAAATAGCTTGTTAGTCTGCTTTTAAACAGAGTTCTACTAAATTAGGAAGTTGATACTGAACCTTAATTTTTTTTAAAGACTAAGCTATTTCCAGCTACAGACAGTTAGTTAAAACTCTCTTTATTAGTATTAAACTGAGCCTAAAAGCAGATTGCATAGAACCTTGCACTACCGGTAAGATGTTAAGGGAGAACAAAACCCATAAAATCATTCCTTAAAAAGTTTTCAGAAACTTAATTAAAAGGGAGATAAATGACAGTCTGTTTTTTACCTTTTTCTAAAATCAATGAACTAAAACTTCCCAGCTAATCAGTTTGCAAATAAAATTTTTAACTCATTTCAACAAGTGTTTTGAAAAAGCTTGAATACATGCTAAATAAAAAATAATCCTACTTCTAATCTTGAACACAAAATTCTATAACACACACTATGCACTACCAGTAAAGCAAAAGCCATTGATGCCTTAGGTTTTAACCTTTATTTCTTTTCAAATCCTGTACTGCCTAGTGTAACTCTAAAGTTCCTTGTAGCTCATTAGCTGCTGCTCTCCTGTGCTAAGACAGACATAGCAAAGCCTCTCCAGCTCTCCAAGGACACCCAGACTGTCCTAGACACAAAGGTGTAAACCTTCATCTTGGGGAGGGAGGGAAAGCTTGGACAAATTATATCATTAACTGAAGTTTTAATTGGTGAATTAATGCTGATATGCAAATAGACCAAACCCATAAAAGCATGAAGAACTTGTGATCCATCTTGGGATCTACTGAGGCAGGAGCCTCCAGACCCCCAGGGTGTACCTCTGAAGGCCTTTCAAACAAATACCTCCTTTATTCCTGTCTAGTCTCTGTTTCTAGGTAGCCATTTAAGACATCCCCATTTGCAGTCCCATTTTTTTGGCCTAGTGTGATAGGCCAGTGTGGCAAGAGCTTTAGAGTGGAGTTTTAGTCGTAAATGGAGTTTTAGTTGTAAGTTTGAATCTTATGTGTTTTTTAATAAATGTGGAAAATCTTGTGTGTACTCACCTCATTAATGCTTAGGGTGGCCCAGGAACTCCTCAGCTTGTCTTTGTTGTGAGCTCCTTATTGTCTTCCAGTATGGGTGAGACAGTGGGTGGGTGTAAGACAATAAACAGACCTGAAACAGGATGGTTGACCAAACTCCTAACCTGCTCCACAATGAAGAGCTTGGTTCAGGTGCTTGAAATGTGTGAATTTCAGAGCATCCCAGACTCCCCCCAGGGAGCTCAGGCTGTGCCTAGACCTACTTTTGTACAGAAATGTGTGATTAATATTCCAAGTGAACAATAAGACATTACAGAGATTTGATTATTCTGCATAATTATCATTGCATATTCTTCAATAGCTCTCAATTTCTAACAATGTTGTTTTCTAACTAAAATAACTTCTGATAACTTATTCACAGAAACAGAAGTGGGCAAGGGACTTGGCTTATCTTAATGGGCTGTAAACCTCATATAATGTAGTTCAAAAAAAGTGGCCAAACAGAAAGTTATGGTAGATAGCAATTTGCTAAGAGATGGAAATTATTCAAATCAATGTATATGAAAAATTCCTTCTGTTTCGTACCTTCTTTTTTGTTAATGATGTCTTGGCTTGCATTGGCTTTTTTTAAACACACATATTTCTCTTATTATTGTATCTAACTGTTGTATCTTAGCACATGTATCGAAATAAGAAAATTGATTTTCCTCATTATTTGACTGTTGAATTAGATTAACAATTAAATTCTCAATCCTTAAAAGTGATCTAGTATCTTGACAACACAGTATTTAGAGATGCCTCCAAGAAATGTTCAGTCCTCATATATGCAATCAATACCTTTGCACTGGGAATTGGAACTGAAGGCAAAGTCTTACTTGCAGGTAGAGTAGTGAAAATTTCCATGGAATTGGAACTGAAGGCAAAGTCTTACTTGCAGGTAGAGTAGTGAAAATTTCCATGGAATTCATTATAGCTACCACTACAAGTGTAGAATCTCCTTTTGTTCTCTCAGCTTTTTTTCATTAACTAAATTACATTTGTTTTAAAATAGAAAGCTGTATACAAATAAAAACTGTTGATTAAATACCAATAAACTTCTAGACATTAAGGCTGGGATTTTTTATTGCTGAACTTATGCCCTCTAAAAGTCAAATCTAAGCTAACCACCGAGGCTCCCTCTAGAGTCCACAGAGTTTAAAGGGCCATGCTGTTTTAAAATTAGCATTCATCTTACATCAAATGGCTCCCTGGGGTACCCATTTCAATCAGTTGTAGAACAAGTCAAACTTGCATTATATGCCTAACTTTAAAATAAATTTCTTTGGGACTGACTTCCAGGGTAACTGTTGATTTTGAAAGAATTGCAGATGCTAATGTCTGTATCAGCAAAACTCAGCAGTTTAACTGATGAGCAGCTGGTACTAGACTGATGAGCAGGATGATTGCAATTCTTCAAAGGACTGATGACGTTCTACGTAAGACACCTCTGGTACTTTCTGGAGGAGAATATGAAACCCAGGAAGTAGCTAAATACAGCATTTCAAAATACACAAATGAACAGAAAGTGCTGCAGATGACTGGAAGTTGTGTGCAAGCTCACAGTGTGGGTAACCAGGTGATTGTGAGAGCAGTTCATCCTGGGTGCCAGCACAGGGAGCTCAGAGGACAGGCAGGGATCAGGCCTGGCAGAGCTGAGAAAGGCAGGTCCTGTCTGACTGCCCTGATCTCCTCTGTGACAAAGGGATTCCCCCAGTGGGTGAAGGAGAGGCTGTGGATGTGTCTGCCTGGAGTTCAGCAAAGCCTTTTACACTTTCCTGCAGCATTCTCCTGGAGATCCCAGCTGCTCATGGCTTGGATGCATGGGCTGCTCTCCAAGTTAAGAACCAATGTTCTTTATAGGCCATTCTAGTTTTAACATCAATGAATTGATGGATGAATAAATGCAGTAAACTGTGAGCAGACATTTTGCACATTTTATTTACTTGAAGAAATGTTATTTTAGTTATTTAATGCAGCAAATTCCAGTACAGCTCACATGTATTGTAAAAGGCTAATTTAAGTGTATTTCCTGGGTTTTAGTGGTAATATATTTCACAAGTATAAATACAAGTTGAGGAACTCAGGCCTGGATGGTCTGGGCGTCATAGGACTAAGTGCTAAAAAGCACCATGAAGCATTGGTCAAAGTCCTCAAATTTTATTGAGGAAAGTAAATTGATCTTATTTTCTCAGAGTTTTGCTAAAGAATAATTTAAAGTCACAATGTAGCCTCGACTGAGATGTATGCAAGTGGCACTCACTGCTCCTTGATGAAAGAGCTGTTCTGGATTGTAATATTTTTTTATTTCTTAGCCCTGTTTTGAAGTAGAATATTATTTCTGTGACTTAGCAATCAGTCTCCAGCAGAAGGAGCACTGGCAATACAACTAGGTAAACCACAGCCTGGGATTTTATTTTGATGAAAGAGTTTTAAGAATTACATGTGGTGCTTATTCTCTGCTACAGGACATTTTCTTCACTGTTTATTCCAGAGAAAAAGTGACACCAGTTTAACCAGGGATGTTAGCAGCTGTCTGCTGGTCCTCCCTTCCTTTCTGCCACACAGTCCTGAATTCAGTCCAGCTTTAGGTGACTGTTGGAATCTGACAGACTTGCACCACCACAGACATCAGTGTTGCAAAAGAGAGGGGAAATTTAATTGTCTTTGCCCCTTTAGCCAGCTAAATGCAACCTATGCTTAAGTTTTCTATCTTATTTATTATTATTTTCAAAATATGATGCAGCTGTGCAATAGCTATATGGTAGAGATTCTTTTATTTTGATAGTTTCATGACATCTTTCTGTTGTCCATGTCCATTTATTTCTTGATCTTACAGATGATCACAGTGGGGTCACCGAGGTTTCTGATCTCTGATAACTTGAGGAGAACTCAAAGGTAAGAACAAACCAGTCTGGGATGACTGGAGGTTTTAGGAACTGCAATTTCTTTGAGGATTTGTGAAAGACAAAGAAAAGGAGACATTTCATCTATTTTGGCATATTGCTGTCCCCAGTATCATCACATGACTCAGCTAAATGGAAGCACTGCTGTCCTCACAGAGCTAACAAGAGTTCCCTTGCAAATTTTGAAACTAACACGTCTGCTTTCATGACCAGACTTCCCATTTCTGATAAAAACCAGCAATTTATGAGATATATGTGCTTTATGTGCTATATACCAGCTTAAATGGAAGTTTAACTATTTACTGTAATCTATAAAAACCATTTCAGGGATAAACAGATTTTTCATTCTTGTTACTGAAACCTGAACAGTTAATGTATCTTTTGCATTGACACATTCAAGAAATCACAGTGATACTAAATGTGGGATGGCAGATAAGTAAAATACCTTTCTTTTAATTATCTGGTTACTCACAACTCACAATCTCATTCTGATAGACCTTTTTCTTTTCCTCTCTCTTCTCAAACAATTTATCACTGGTTTTGCTGTTTGTTTTTTTTTTTTTCCTGGTGTGTTTTTTCAAATAATATATCCTCTAAAATGCCATTTTTAGCCTGTAAACAAATGACTAAAACACACTTAATTGTATTCCAGAAAAACTCTAATCAGTAAAGACTTATTTTCTCTGGAAAAATCAAATTTATATTTTTTTTCACTGAAATTTCACAAAAATGCAAGTCCAAGGCAAACTTAAGCTTGCAAAATTACATTTAATATCCTGAACTTGATATAATCTAGTTTCAGACCAGCACATGAAAGATCTCGATGACATGATAGATGGTTTGCTACGATCAGGGATGATTAACAGGCAGACACTCTTATCTTTGACCTCCCTGAGTCATTTGACATATCTGTCAAATTTCCAAGGCAGTGTTTTCATACTGAAGTACATTCAAAGAATGTGTTGGAAAAGGGTTGCAAAGGTCAACGTCTCCCTGGTGCTGCATGGCATTTAAATGCAGTCATAAAATGATATAGACTCACATCAGCAACCTCTCACCGTGTACAGTCTACACCACTTGAGCACACGTGACACAAAACTAGGACAGCAGGTCAAGGTGTGAGTTGAAAAACCTAAGAGTTTGTTGAAATTAAACCTAAAAGGGGCAGTCATGATGCTGATGAGGAAAGAAAAATACTTTAAGAGGCTTCTTCTAAGAAACAGCTCTTGTCTAAAGAGTTCATATCTATGTTCAGGCAACACAGTCTATAGTTTATTGGCCTTTCTGCATTCCTTGATGATTTATACTCTAACTGACCCACGCTTCTGAGTGATGTCTTTTGTTTGGCACCAGCTGTCCAAAGAGACTCAACACTGCTATAGCACAGACCGTGATATTCGTGGTTTTCCCACTTCTTGGCTGAGTTAAAACCATAAAATATAGTTTAGAATTAAGTCATTAATTGCAGATCCTGTGTGCATTGGATCCGGTGTGTCCAGGAGACATAGCAAACACAATTGTCTGGTTTTATCATTGCTTGCTGTTGACATCAAATCAAATTCAGAATATTGAGCCTTATTTTCAGTCCTCAAGGGAGAGAGGTTATATTCATCTTGTCTAACAGTAAAATTTGCATCATATATATGTGTGTATGTGCTTCAAGTGTCTCTATAGTCTTTGGAGAAGAACAGGCTTTTGTAGAAAACCGAGGCTGTGTGACTGTGATCAACTGCTCTGGTCTGATGTCAGCACTGAAGTTTTTATATAACTTCAGTGAAGTTCATGGAGTTTCATGGGATTATTCCCAAATAATACAGTGAGCTCCCCTAAAAGTGGAGAAACATGATAGAATCATAGAATGGTTTGGATTGGAAGGAATCTTAGAGGTCATTTACTTCCAAGCCCTCTCTCATGGGCAGGGCTGCCACTCTCTAGCTCAGGCTGCTCAGGGCTCCATCCAGCCTGGCCCTGAACACTTCAGGGATGGGGCATCCACAACCTGTCAGGGCAATAATGAACCTGTCCATCTCCTACTGCATCCGTTGGACCTACCACCTCTTTCATAAATACACTTTATTAAAAATCTTCCAATCAAAACTCTTCACTGCATCCACAATTCTCTCCCCTGGGAGAGGATGAGCAAGAAAATGATCTAGAGCTGACACATGTGAGTCACTTTACTCAAGGTGCTAGTGGAAGATACTCCCACCTTGTGGGTGATGAGGGCTGCATAAGAATTGGCATGGGAGAATAGACACTGCTTGCTTGCAATGGGCAGAGAGGAGACATTCTGAACAGGACTAGATTTATTTTATCAACCACACAGCAGTCAAAGCTGTTGCAATGAAGATAAATGAAGAACTCTATCATCTTACTTTGTAGACTTATTTAACCAACAGACTGTCTTCTCTATGATTGGTGATGGCTTTACACATTAGAAACTAACTGAGATATATCATGACTGTCAAATCCTGGTATTCCTGTGGGTTTCACGTACAGTACAATAGAACCACTTTCATTATCTTTGTGTTACAGATAATGGATAATAAACCACCTTACAGTACCCAAAGGAAAGCCTCTTGGAGTATAGAAACAGTCTTAATCTATGGATACAATTTAAACCTTTTTTTTTTCCTGAAAAATTGTTTGAATCAAAATGAAGATGACTTTATCTTTTAAAAGCTACACTTTTACTTTTTTCCTTCCTTTTTTTCTTTTTTTTTTTTTTAATGGAAAGACTACTTAAGCTATTCTGCTATCAGTAACTGTGCAGTTATTCTTGCTTACCAAACCACACACTTTTCAGTAGTTGGAAAAGGTTAAGGGTTTCAGATTCCAAATAAATCACTCAACAATTCCAACAATGAATAGCAAAAACTGATTTTATACCTCCCCAATTTGAGTTCTTCATCAGTGGTTCCCCTTTGCATGTAAAGTCCTTATAATGTTTGCTCTTCCGAGTGCTGAAGGATTACAGCTCTTTATTCCCTTTTCCCACAGTCATTCCCATCTCTCTCCCACTTTCACACTTCTCCCTTTATCTTCTTCTCTTGACTTCCACAATTCAAAATGAAAGGGATTCACATCAAGCCTTTTATCCCTCCAAAACAGGCAACCTCCAGAACCAGCAGCAACATCTATGGAATGGAGCAACACCATTCAGTCATGAGATAGCTTTTCAGTTTGATGAAAATTGAGACCTTGGGCTGCCTCAGATTGCACCAGAGCCTGCAAATGACTCTTCAGACAGATATTAACCTCCTGTGAGTTCTGTGTCATTTTGCCAGTCATGTGTGGCAACCTTAGATACTTTTGGGCAACCCAAGTGACACTAGATGTCTGTGTTTCTTCCTAGCTCTCATTTTCTTTGATATCCCTTCTGTTGTGAAGTGACTATCACAGCAAGTTAGAAAATATATTTTTGCTGAGATTTGTATATTCCTGCAAGGCATCATTCCTTTGAGGTTTCCTGGCTGCCATGGCAGCTCTTTAGAAGACAAATGTAGCTTTATTACCACTCTATCACAATTTTTATCCCTATTTCATTAATTAATTTTACCATTTAGAGTAGTTGCCTTGGTGGTACCTGAGATATAAGAGAGGCAAGGTTTGTAGGGAGTGGTGCTGTTTTAAATGACATCAATTCACACAATGAGGGGCAAACACACACTGAAGAGCACAAGGGTTTTACAAAATCGTCTTCTGGTCACGAGAAAGAACAGCAACTCTCAAGTCCAAGAATGAGCTGAGGATAAAAACTCCAGGCTGAGATAATTATGTCAGCTGATTGATATCTGAGGGAAGAGTATTCCCATTCCTTGTACAACGTATGGAGCTGTAGCTACAGTATTTGTTAATCCTGAAACTGGTTTTCATGGCAAGGTTTTGGTAGCAGGAGAGCTACAAGGGTGGTTTCTGTGAGAAGCCTGAGGAGGTGCAGGAAGAAATGTCCCTTTCTGCAAAGGCTGTTTAGTGTACTCTTTAAATGCATTTACCTGTGCATTAATATCTTATATAAAGCTTCAAACTCTCCTGGGAACATGCACCCTAAACACTTGCAAGTTGCCTAGCTCAATTTGAGCATGCAGTTATGGCCATAATGATAAAAGACTCATGTGCATATTAGTTGGTTCACAACAGTGTGCATTAATGGTATTTAATAAATATTTAACTGTCTACTGTGTAATAATTAATCACCTCGGCTTTCCTTCTAAATGTTCTTCTGTTAAAGCTGTAAGGCAGTTTTATCTCCACAATAAATTTTCCTCTCCAAAAAAGCAAGCTGTCAGACAGTTCCTCTATCTCCACTGTAATCCAGCCCTGCAATATGTATTTGTTCAGAGTTCACAAATAATTGGTTGACAGGAGGAAAACAAAGAATTTGAGACATTCAGGAAAAATAAAACCCAACCAAAAAAACAATGGCAGGCAATAGTTGAAACAGGATCAGAGGTGCAGTTTAAAAGAGTATCTTGGGGGTATAATGAAATTGTAACTAGACCTTCACTAATGATACCAAAAACCTCAGCTTTTTGGTCTCAGTGATGGTACTGCTCTGCTGTGTGGCATTTCCTTTCAGCCTTTTGTGACCCTGTGTCACTGGATCTACCAGGAAGATAAGGTTGCTTTTAGATTCAAAGAATATACAAAAGCTATGGAAATTACAACCTCATTCTGGACCTGCAGAGTGGAATTCAATAGTGTTTGGAAAATACAGAATATCTGCACAAAGGAGTGCACACACTGAGAACCTTAAAAGAAATATCTCTATTGCTTGCATAGTCCTTCATAAAATACATAGAGACAAAACCCTTTACCTTTGGGCATCCTCCCTAGTTCCTAAGAAATAAAGAAAAATGTTTCTAAGCCAGTCATCTATCATTACAGAAATTGCAAAGAACAAATATACATGTTCTTATATATTTTGCCTCTGGAGTTCAAGTCTTTCCACTTTTTGTTTGCTATCCTAAACTGAGGTCAAGTATCTGATGCATATCTTTTGAAAATCATAGTATTTTTTCCAGAACAATGCAAAAGATGGTGGCTTCCACCTTCTACTTCTATCATGGAAGATATATGTGCAGTTCTGTAGATTTCTTCTCACAGCTTTTATTTCATTTTCCATCAAAGACTAATTTAAAGTAGAAGAGCTCTAATAGGAGGGAATAGGATTCCCCAGCTTTCTGTCAGCCATGGGATCCTATGCTCAGTCTGTTTTACCATTCTCCTGAGATGTTTGTCTGCAAATTTCTTCATCCTTCAAAGTTATCTTTTCTGCCTCTTTCCTCTCCCCTCTTCCACAACACAGAGACAGTGCTTTCAGGGATAGGTGTAAAGGTGGTTACTGTCCTGTGCTTTCACAGTCTAAACTCCTAGGAATACCCTGAAAATGACTGTGAGACAGAGGTCTGCAGGCAAGGCAGAGGGGTGTCTGAGCTGTAGGTTCCTCAGTGGTCTGGGGTGAGAGAGAAGTCCAGCTGGTTAAAACTGGCAGGTTATGTGATGTAAAGCTTGTCCCAACACACACAGAGGAGCTCAGAGGCACAAGGAAGGCAGAAAAGCCCCAGTTCTGCAGTAAGAGATGAGTCCCTGCCCTGGCCTTTGCCACTGCTGTCCCAGAAATGCCTCAGCCCCATGGGCTGTGGGTGGCACCCACACTATGGGTTCAGTGCCCAGAGTCCCAGGACACGCTATGGGATACAGAGGAAAAGCTTCCTGGGACTGTGAATGACTTACTATGTGGGTTTAGCAGGGGAAGCAAAGGTACCAAAATGGATAGGCCTCTGTGATCCAAGGATTATGGTAAAACCGAGGGATAAGGAGGTAAAAGTGTCTCATGTTAACAAGTTCCTTGTCAGTGAGTTTGTCTGACTGTGTCTGGAAGTTTTATTGTCTTATTAAATTTCTTTCTGATGTTTTTTTCTGGATGAAGGACTCTCTATTCTGTCTGGGTTTATGAGACCTTGGCTGGCAGTCAGAAACCCCACTCAGCTGCACCCTCACTCCCTCTCCTTACAGAACACAGGGAGAAAACAGGATGAGAAAGCTCATGGGTTGAGATACAGGGAAATCACACACCAGTGACCATCCCGGGTAAAACAGAGTAGACCTAGGGAAATTAATTGCTTTTATCACCAACCAAGATAGATTTCACTAGCTAGAAACAAAATAAAAATTAAAATATCTTCATCCCCCTTTCCCATTACCATGTTTCCTGCTTTGCTCCCAAGCCCTCTCCCCTGAGGGATGCAGGCATGGGGATGGGGCTGTGGTTGGCTCCTTGATAAAACACAGCTTCTTAATGCATGAAAAGAAAGGCAAGGAAGGAACTGCTAGAGCAGAAAGTATTTAGATTCTTTCCTTGATTGTAGCTGATGAGATTAAAAAATAAGACTGCAGATGTCTAACAAATAGGGATTTGGGGGATTTTTTTGCATGTTTGATTCGGATTTTTTTAATCCTATTGTCAGTTAACTACCTAGTTGGTTCTACCTTATTGATGCATTTTAAGTATCAACTTTCTGCCAATATAGCTCATGATCTCATTACAAAAGCCCAGTGGAGAGAATCAGAAATTAATCCAAAATTAGATGTTAATTAGAAATGTGTGTGAACTGATGTGCCATACACTATGGGTTTGAGTAGCACTTTATACCCTGCCCTGAGCAGAGCATTGTGCAGAAGCTAAACACTCAGTAGAGATGTGCACCTCCCTGTAAATTCAGAGCACATAAACAAGTTTGCCCAAAATTGTTTACAAATTAAAAAAGAGAGAAAGCAAAAACAACCCCTTTCTTTTTTTCCCCTCTATTCTTTATTTTCATGCCTGCATGTTCCAATAGCCAGTCTTCAGATGGAACAAACTAGAGGGAAAAAAAATCAGGTTAATTTAGAGATTAATCTGTAGCCGTTTTTGCAGTGGGTTTGTATAATATCTGGTGTGGGTGAAGAGCTGAAAATGATGGGAAAAACAGAGATGTGTCACCTAAACAGAGAGTTTAGGCAGGGTGTGAAACACTAAATCACATATGAGTGGTCTTAGAGAATAGATACCTGCAGGACAACAAGATTGGTGAGGGACAGGTTGGTTGGTACTTAACTGATCAAGGCAAATGTTCCCTTGTTAGGTCACCACCTATGGGCAATTCTTTGCTGGTCAAGTGACAGCTGGTGGGTAGGACAGGCTATAGCCAGGGCACTGGCAGCTCTCAGCATGACACCCGACAAGGATTTACTGAAAACATCAACTACTGTTAAAAAAACAACTGCATGAGACTTGGAAAAAAAAAAACCAAATAACATTCCAGATAACTGAGAAAAAGCTTTTAATGTTGTTATTTTGCAAACCAGAAGTCTTATTTTCAAGCATATAACAGTTGATTACTGAACCTCTACTCCTGGTAATATACTACTCACTCACTCCTCATTTAACACCTGCTCCACCAAAATGAGCATTTCTTTATTCCAAAACCACAGAAATTACAAACAGATAAATTCCAGGAAGAAAATTACTACTACTAAGAAATCACTATTTTTTATGTGTAATGCTCTGTCTGCTATCTGGTGTACTGTTATCACTTCAAACATTAATCAAATATAGCAGATCTGCTAGAACTTTTTCATAACGCTAAAACCCTTGGTTTTCTCTCATAGCAGGATATCTCCTCAAAGAGGCAAGTGAAAAAACTCCTCCTGAGGTAGAAAAACTGGTCTTAAAACCTCCTTTGTAAGAAATCTGTAAGAATTTGTGGATTTCGTGTGGCGTTGCAAGAGAAAAACAGAATAACTAACAAAGGTAGGCACTACTTTTTGTGGCTTTGTATTCATGGCCAGAGGTCATTTTGGTAATAGAGGATTCTTTGCCCTTAAGTAAAATATATCCCAGAAAGGAAAATTCTTTCCTGTCTTTTCCTTGCTCACTTTCTATCTTTGTTCATATCACATGACTTGTTAGATCAAAGTTTCCATTTTAGCTTCATATACATATTGCATGAGTGTCGTGTCCTGACTTTTTTTGCTTCAAAAGTTAATGGGAAAAATCATTCTTCAAATGTCTAGGGCACATACAAATTGTGATCCCAAGAGGAAATATCCAGACACAGATGCCTGTTGGACTTTCAGAAAATGAGTTATTCAGATTTTCAAAGGGATTGAGATACCAAATCATGTATAAAATTAATGAGAATTGGGCATATTCAGCCCTAAGTGGCTTTGAAAAGCTTTCCCTTAAAATCCATACTGGTAAATAAAGATGGCTTTTAGCTAGGGAGTTTCTAGCTAATCTCAGCACATACACCATAACAGCATCCTTTGCTGGGGACTTATTTTATTAGAGGTATTAATTTCTGTTGTAAAAGACTACCAATATCTGAATTGCTTCTGGAGCACTGAAGCTGTTTGATTTACAGATATCTATTCATAATATGCTTTAATAACTGGTTAACACTTAGCTCGTTAAATATCCAGCAATTTGAACATTGCTTTCTAAACAGAACTTTTGAAAGACATAATTGAAGTTGAAGAAGAGCCAATAAAATAGTAATCACTCAGCCTTCATTTTGGGGGGACACTTTCATCTTGTAGCCTATGGCTCTTGCAGACTTGTCACTATCACTGAGGCCCTGTGCATCACCTCTGGTATATCCTAAATGGCAAAAACATTCAGAACAATCACTTGTTACTCTTAAGATAATATTCCTTCACTTGATTAATTGTTCCAAGTACTAAATATGACCTAAAGTAGTTTTTGATACAGCAGACTTCTCCCTGTACAAGAGATTGAAAGACCAAAACTGTCTGTAATTTAAATAAACAACTAATGAATAAATACAGAGAGAACATTTTTTTAATCTTTTAAAGCAGTATAAAAAGTTAAAGATGCCTACAAGCCAAATTAGTGAAATAAAGATACAATTTTGCTCTCAGTAAATCCAAAGTAAGTCTGGGATAATTCTGTTCTTTGTGTATCTCTGCCAATAAACTGATAATGAATGATAATTTTATGTAGTTACATAATGCTTGTCATTAGAAGTACAAATAGAATACTCCTATTATTTTTCTTCACATTTCTTTCCTCAAAAGCTTTTAAAACAGTTGTCTAATCCAAACTGCACTGCTGCTGGCAGTGATTTGGGATTATAAGAAAAGGAGAGAAGCTGTATTGTATCACCCATTTAATACCACAGCCCATTGCTGACAATGGCCCCAGACAAGAGCTTAGAGAACAAAGATGATATCGCAGAAAGGATAAAATTCGACAGTTGGCAGTAAAACTTCCTGACTTCCAGCAATTTGCAGCTCAGTTGTTCCCAAGACTGTGAAGAAAACAGAGCAGGTTTGTGGCAGAAAAGGATTACAAAGTGCTCTCATCCCCAGTGCACCACTGGGAACTGACGTCATAGGGAAATTAAATCATTTTCCTGCTTCCCAACATACACTTGCAGCAACCAAAGCTATTAAAGGGGAGGGCAGGACTTGGCTTGTAGCAGCTGCTAATTTTAATACTAAGAAGATTAAATTGGGTAGTGGATTGCTTGAAACTCATGTATAGAAACCCAAGTTAAACAGAGTTTAAACTATCTGTAGACATCAAAAGCACCATTTTTTTGGTGAAAATATAAATATTTTAAATAATAGGAAGGGATTTAACTTTTCAACACTTATTCATGGTCACGTCTCCAAATGTGACTTTGGCACCTGTTTTGTAGATTTAATAATTAGAAACCAACTCTAAACCATAGATATTTTTCCCCCCCAACTTTTCTCTCAGAAATTTGTAGTGGACAACTGAGTATTTTCTTTGGCATCTTTGTCAAAATAATCTTTCCTTGTAGTTGGTTTCCTGATAAATATGACAGACAATAGTCCAAAGAAACTAATCATTATGACCCTAACTTGATGACTGCATTTTTTGAATTTTTTTTGAAAACACAGTTAATAATTATGTCACAAATATAGTATACCATGGTTTCAATGTTAATGCTTTGTCTGTCACCAAGAGAGTTTTCAACGATAATAAATACCACATAATAGTTCATGCATACATTTTATTTTTTAAACTAAATCTGTCAAGTCAAAATAACTTTTTTTTTTTGGAGGCATTGAAATAGCCAACTTCCTGTTCATTGGGGGGAAAATAAAACAGTTGACACCTACAATAGAAGATGCCAATTCCAAGAGGTCTAGTGGAAATTTATACCTCATCATGAAGATATAATTGAAAAAAAACAAAAACAAAAACAAAACAAACAAAAAAAACCCCAAACAAAACAAACTAACAAAATCAAAACCAAAACCATAAAAAAAACACCAAAATTTATTTTACTCCATGTTGCAGTTTGGATTCAAAGTATTGCACTTGCACTGTGGATGAACAGCAAACCAGAAAAGAAACAGAAGTGACATGAGAGGAAGCTGAAAGGAGTGGAAATTGTTGCTTTCTCCTTGGAACCAGAAACCTGAGTGAAGATCTTGTGCTTGGTCTTGATCTATCCAATAGCAAGGTGTGAAGAAAATAGAATGGAACTCTTCTCAGAAGGGCAGTGACAGGTCAGGAGGCAACAAGAGACCACAAGACACAATGCTGTGAGCAGGAAGCTGGACTATCTGACCTTTTGTAACCTACATTATTGTGGAAGCCTTTTCTGAAGCAAAGTTTTGTTCAGCATGCATTGAAAACAAAAACAAAACCAGAAAAAAACCCCCTGCAGATTAAAGTACTAAATGTGTGTAAAGAAATCACAGGTTTCTGACAGAAACTGCCAAAACAAAACCCAGGGGATGCATCTCCTGGCACAGAACACCCTGAGTCATGTCTCCTGTGATAAAAAAGAGAGAAGAAATGCCTCACCAGTATTTATTCACCCTTCTCTAAAAGAGACCTTTTTTTTGTTATAATTTATTTCCCTATGAAGAAAATTTTAAGGAAAAAGTCTTTCTGACAGAGTTGTGTGCTACAATGTAAAACTATAATTTCTTATGGGAAAATGGTTGTAAACTGGTACTGATTTCTTTCCCATTTTTGGTGGGTCCAGTGCCAGTATAGCACTGTTTTAATGAAACAGATGAAATTCTGCGTTTTTAAAATTTTCCAGACTTGGTCTTTGTGGACTAATATTGGCTCAGATATTAAACAGCCATTTTGAGTTTTCTCAATGATGCAAGAATGGTGTTGAGGCCCAGCATCAAAGGAATATTAGGTCCCAGTTTTCCCTGCTGCCCATAATAATTTCAGAGTCCACACTACTGTGATGATTTTCCAAAGGAAAAAGAGCTGAAATGTACTCCTACAGTCATAGAGCTCATTACTCCAGAGATGAAAAGTAAATGGAATATACGGAAATGTTCATTATAATGTTCACTATTTGTAGTGTCTGAGACAAAATGTTGGTGTCATTACTATTTATTTTATTCAGCTGCTCCAACCTTATGTTCCCCTGAAAGAAAATAACAATGCATCTCTCTTTCTGGAACGTGCTCAGGAGGCTTTTGTTATTCATTACAAACGTTATATCATACAAACAGAAGACAAGGTACACATGAGGGGATTTTTTCTTTTGATTTTTTGTTAATGTCTTTTTAGTGTAAGACCCAATATCACCTCTTGTGAAATATTGAGTCCCTTCAATTTCTTTGACCTGAGAAGGAGATGATGTCACACATCACTTTAGCACCCCCAAAGACCAGGGATTTGAGAGGGACTTTCAGAGCCCTTGGTAGTAAATCAGCAGCACCTGGTAACTTTTAACATCTCTTCTGCTCTTACAATTCAAATAGCAAAAAACTGTTCCATATAGAAATTGCTTCTGTGTTAATGACCAATTAGGAACAAAAAGAACAGGAACAAGAAGAAGACTGTACTTTGGAACATGATTATTTATTCATGCTAGAAGCTGATGGAACTACATTAGGGGAAAATATATTTTATAAATGAACAGGAGAGGGATTGTTTTACCACCAGCTGATTCACATTTATCCTTGCAGTCTGCCTTGTTAGCTGTGAGAAATTGCAGAATTTCAATATTCAGTATTAAAACACTTCACTGGTGTGTCTTCATGACTGTAAACAAAAGTGGAAAGGAAGGTACATTTGCCTAACCTGGGAGAACAGGAACCCCTCTAGAAATGTCAACGTTGTATCTATTTACAGTAGATTTACACATCATACAAAGGATTCAGCAAGGTGGGATCATGCTTACTAATACTGACAGATCTACCTTTTCATGGATGTATTTTATACCCCAGATGTATGCAAGCATATCCTATCAAATCTTCCCATGATATTCTTGAGGCAATAAAAAGAAAAAAAAACAATTGAGGATGCTTGTATTTGAAGAAAGAAAAGTTTCTTTTCCCTAGATCCTGCTGAGGCCTTGGTTTTTGCTTTTTCATCCTGTAGTAAATAGAAGAGTCCCTACCCAGGCATAAAAACTTATGTGATTTTCTATTCTGCCAGACAACCTCTTATTCTCTGATCATTTGAATAGGCTGAGGAACACAGCTTTTCTTAAAAGAAATTATCATGGCAAAAGGTTTTGTTTTCCCTTTGGACTATATTATAGCTTTGAAGAGAAAGATTTAAATGTATTAGAGGAGTAAAAAAACTACACAACTCAGCATAAATAAGAAAACTTTCATGTAAATCAATGACATCATTCCCCGTGGATTAAACCCTGTCCTCACTAACAGTGATTGGATCTTGGGCATTAAATAAAAAATGCCACAGTTTCACATTCAAACATCAGTGATGCAAACCAAGGACTCAAAGGGTAATTTTTTGTTTTCTTCTTTTTCCAGAGAACACTCACATTGTGAATTACCCACTGCACTGGTGTGCAAAACTATACTGCAGTCCACAGGCAAAAAAAAATATATCAATCTCCTATGGTTTTAAAAGATGTTCAGCAGAGGACACTACAAGAATTGCACTTCTAACTTAACACAGGAGCAGTGGCCTTAGAGAAGGTGACCTGGTTATCCCCAATGGCACAGAGATGAGATCACTGAATTGTTTTTGCTCTGCTTGGATAGATTGGTCCTGTCTTCCTGAGAAAGCTCTTCATGTATGTACATTCCTCATTAATGTAGAAGTGAGGTCGCCAAAAGGCAGCAACTAAGTGACTGTCTTAGGTTACAATGTAAGATTTAACCAAAAGTATGTGTTCTATCATCATCTTCATAAGCTGTTAAAACCAGGTGGGAAAATGTTCTTTATCTCTTCCATGACACATCCCTGATAACTCCCCTTGGGGAAATATCTCCTGCTCAAGAGGGTGTCAGGTGGTANNNAATATCTCCTGCTCAACAGGGTGTCAGGTGGTATTCTGACTGTCATTTTTAAGTCAATGTTTTCTGCCTTTATCTTAATTTTCCTGTTAAATTGGAATTCTGACTTGGAATCTCTTGCTAGTTTGTTTTCATGTGGCTGTTGGGGCAGCCACACCACACACCACTAGATGAACACCCATAATCACACAGTATGTTTCTCTAACTGTAATTCAGCTATGCCTCTTTCCCACAGTCCTTCTCTAGCCTAAATAACAGGCCTGAGCCATGATTTTACAAAGGCAATGAGGCCTTCATTTTATAAAGTTTTACCTATATGCAGTATTTTCAAACTAATACAGTGACTTAAAGAGCATAATGTCTTGGGG